>MU783406.1:140367-231937 GCA_026770625.1 Nicotiana glauca
ATTGTCTATTCTCATGGGCCCGAGTGAGCCTTAGCATTTTATAATTTTCTTATTTGTTCTCCATTACTTTGCTCAATATTGATACCATAGAGCTTTGCCTAGCCATACTTCTACCAGTTATCCCATTCCCGATTGCCCTCGATAGCTCGAGCTCGGCTCGAACCTTGGCCCTGAGGTCCCCGCAGGCCAACTTTGCATCCGGGCAATAGCCCCCTATTGGTTCGATTACTGCCTCGTTCAACTCACTTTTCATCATTATACTTCACATTTTTTACACTAACTACCATAACTAACTAGCTCGAGAATAGATCACATATTTTTAGAATCCCATTTACAAATTTAATTATTGTTACTATTTTCACAGTAAACACACGTATATGGCACGCTTTAGAATCAACTAGTGCGCTTTAAGTAACAACTTAAAGATAGTAATCGGGTAGCAAAAAATGATAATCCATGCCCACTAAATAATACAAGTAACACCCCATCTTGAGGGAGTTACGAAGTATTATTTATGTTGCATGGGGTGATCCTTTAAGCTAAAATATTTAGGACCCCCCATCTTGTCTTTAAATCAACTATTTGTGTTCAATAATAAACTTCTCAGACTCCTTGTTTTCTTGTCTCTAATCACATAGACTAACTCATATAATTCGAGTTCGGACAGAAACAATAATTGTGGACTTCGAGGAGTGACTAATAGCTTCTCTTTGAGGTAATTTCGAGCCCTTACCCGATCTTTGGTGACACAAACTAGTTAAACCTAAGTTTTCTGCAAATAGGTGCCCTAACGCACCTTAAACTCGTTAGCTGACGACTCTTTCTTTAATCGCTTTCTTAAAAGAGTTGTCATGCATCGAAACCTGATTTCGCTAGAAAAAGGGGCACGACAGTACATAGTTTTGTTACAACTTTCACACGTCTTCAGCAATTGAAATGAGTCTTTTTGAGAAAGTGATGGGGAGACAACCCCACACACCACTGGAAGTTTCTCAATTAACATGAGGGCGCAAGTGATTGTTGCTTACTATTTGCACTGCAAGCAAGAGATACTGGCTGAGGTTCGAGACAACTTAAGAAAAACGGCTAAGAGAATGATGAAGTAGGCCGACAGAAACATGCGGACTTTGGAATTTAATTTTGGTGATAGGATGTTTTCTAAAGCTTACACCACATATTTGGAAGAAAATCAAAAGCAAGATGCGTCATCGTGGGGCGATTCCAAAGTATGTTGGCCTGTTTGAAGTTGTAAGTAAGGTGGGTGAATATTACAACCCAAACTCCCACCAGAGCCGTGATGGTTCCTAACACTACTTGCTAGGCAAGCCACCAACTTCACAATAACGATGAACTAAATAAACAGAATTTGAAAATCTCAACAATGGAATTGTCATGAAATATCTTAGCAAAATAACGATAACACAACTACTACTATCCCAAAGATCTGGTGTCAGCGAGTACATGAGTACTATTGATTGTCAAACTACAAGGCCAAATCCTTAATACAATTATCTGAATAATAGAATGGTAATAATAGAAATAAATGAAAGAGAACTTCAAAGTCTACAACCAACATAATGGCTACCTCGTAGTCTCCTCAAGCTGTTACTGGTGCGAACTCTAGTAATCACCGCACCTGGAAGTACCTGGATCTGCAGATGAATCCTAGATTCTAGTATGAGTACAATCGACCCATGTACTCGATAAGTAACAAACCTAACCTTGGGCTGAAAGTAGTGACAAGCTTAGAAGAAAATTCGGTGTCCAAATTACAATAATCAATAAAAACCTAGTATATAATGAAGGTAGTAAAATTAAATAACTCAAAAATATCATGTTCGGCTCGTTCATAATTATGGGAAAATTTATACATGCTTTCAAAATATAATAGTTGAAGCCAACACAGATAAGACATTTCTTTTACCAACTAGCACGAGGAAGAATACATCTCTATACCTACATGTCAAGATAATTTCACCACACAGAAAACATCAGGTAACCACACTCAACACGTCATTGTGATTGGCACAATGCCCCTCACCATCACACCCAACCACACTCAGCACTATATGGATGCTAGTAGAAATGCCCCTCACAAAAGTACATATATATCATTTTTCATGCGCTCATTGTAATATCAGACTCCGAAGGGGCGGATCCTGGCTGAAGCGCTAATCAATATCACATAGCCCAATTATGGGCCTCGTGCATGCATCACCTCCTAATCATTACTACTTATCCCAATATGGTCATGGCATACGTGTCATCTCAAAATTAGTTCGAGTGATTGGGTATGATAATTTTGCTCGAATTGACTTTCTTAAGACCAATTGGGTATGATAATTTGTGCAAGCAATTGAGGTTCAAGTCGGGTATTACTATCTCAAGGTTTAACCCTTTAATTGGGGCTATCAATCTCTTGAATACGCTCCAATTCCTTTTTGGACCAATTTCATGGACTTAGGCTCTCTTTCTCAGGAAAAGCCAAAGTCTACTAGGCATAAACTAGTGTTTGCAACCACTAATTCAACATCAAAACCCTAGATTAGTCAAAATATCAAACACCCATAGACAATCAAACATCAAAATACAAGACTCATCAATTACCCACACTAGGGTTGAGCCACAACCCTAACTAATGGTCTAGCTACTCATAATTATAGAAGAAAACAAAAAAATAGATGAAGAAAATTCCATAATAATTAATTACTAGATAAAACTTAAAGATTCAGTTGTGAAATTAAGCTAAATTTACTCAAATTGTAAAAGAACTATTCACGAGCGCAGCTCTACGTCCAAAAACAATCGATGACCTAAAAATGGAAAAAGAAACTATTTATACTAGATAGACAATTCTAGACAAAAATACCTCGGCAGGGCTACTGCGGACCGCACAAAATCGAGTGCGGCCGCACTAAGGCTCTTGGCTAAAATAATGTGCTCTCTGAAGTTGGCCACTTCTGACCGCAAAAAATGCACCGTGTCCCGTAGATTGCGCAAAATTCACCGCAGACTATATTAGGAATAATCCTCCAATTGGCAACTCACTGATCTTGGGCTCCACAAAAAGCACAAAATCGAGTGCGGCCGCAATAAAATCAATGCGGTATGCGCAAAATCCTTTGCGGCCGCATTGCTTGGTTGCCTGAAATGCTGCTCTCTGAACTTCATCTTTGCAGACCGCACAGAATATTGTGCGGCCGCACTGGCCCTATTTGACTGAGCTTGGCCTTGGTCTTGGTACTTGTGCATGTTGCACTCCTTTTTGAGCTGGTTTTTGACAAATTGTCACCTTGTTGATCAAACCCTACAATCAAGTACAACATGTGAGCCTTTGGGACTTTTGTACACATTTGTAATCAAAACTTAAGCAAGAAGGAGTGTAAAATGCATCAAAAACCCTAGTTATCAACTCTCCCAAACTTAAGCTTTTTCTTGTCCTCAAGCAAACAAAATAAGACCCACCCTTTAAGATTCAATCCAAGAAAATTCAGCTGATCTAAAGTGACCTCATCTAGTATCAATTGGGACTAACAATTGCCCTCAATTTAAATGAATCATTAACAACATTCACTCTTTTAAACACCATGGATTTAGTGCGACACAAGAGCACCAAGAGTTGACTCAACACATAAAAGAAACTCTTTTTGTTACTTTGGTCATTGTGGAACCCAAACTCACACATCCTCGACTCTCCCTAAGCAAACCTCACCATTAAGGTAGTATCACTCAAAACGAGGTTAATGGAAATATACTTATCTCTCTCAAGGAAAAGAAACAAGACCATATGCTTGCCCCGTATGTGAGTCACCACTAATGTAAGCTTCATTCAACTCAAGATCATATAGGACTTTTGTGGAGACTTAGTGAAAGCTTTTGGTTCAGGGTAGGAAATGTTTGGTCGAAGTAAGTTTCATCTTCCCTTTAGCACTTCTTTTGCTTCATTTTGGCACGCATTCACTTGACTTTTTAAGTCATTTCACTTCTTTCTAAGGGGTTAGAGAGACACAGTCTCACTCTTTCTTGTTCATTTCAAACCTTTTCTCCTTTCTCAACTTTCCACACCTTTCATTCTTTGCTTTTATTGAAACCCTTTATTCATTTCTACATTGAACATTCTCTTTGTCTTTTTGCTTTTCTTTATTTTTCATTGCCTTTCCTTTTCTCCATTTTGTGCCTTGTTACCACTTTATTGCAATCCTTGTCTCTCCCCCCAAACTTATACTTTTTCCATGTCCTAAGGAAAGATTGGGTTCCAAGAGAGGATATCTTTAGAATGGGTAAGGGCTTGTATCGTGGTTCTTGAAGGAAAAAGGTCTAAGGCTCAAAAGGGTTGACTAGGGATTTTATCATTGGTAGGCAGTGGAAGTGTTCAAGCCTATAATCATGTCTCAAGTCAAATTACACTTAGGATTTTGCCACGACAAACATTAAGGGCAAGTTCTAGACCAATGGCTCAGGACTTGGACTTGCAATGAAAATTCTCACCATACAAGCTATGGGATCGCTAAAGACACAGAGTCGGGGGCCCACAACAACCTTAGATAATATTTGAGCATACAATGGTCCCGAAAAACCACTTGATGATTATTGCCCAACACAAGAGTCTCAAAGTCACAACTTACACCATCCTATACATAACGATTTATTTTTGACCATAAGATCAAAGGCAAATATGTTAGGACCAAGTGAAGCTTTGCTTGAGGCACCCATACCAACTAACTACTAAAAACCAAAAAACAAAAATAGACTCAAACCCTTAAGAAGGTTGTCATGTCATACATCAACGGGAAGAGCCACCTGATTCACACAAATTTCTTGTGGAAAGAATCGTATCATTAAGAAAACCAAAGGCTTATTGCAAAAGCTCAAAACAAGAAGCTACCAACATATAATAAGAAGTTAAGAAAAGGAAAAATGCAGAAAGTAGAATGAATATGTATAAGAGAGGAGTTAATCCAATATACAATAGGGGAGATGAATATATACATAATAACGTAACTTTATATACAGACCCGAGGTAGAAAGTACAAAAAATATAATGAAATGCTGAAATTATATACATACCAAAGATAAAAATGGAAAGAAGGAACTCATGAAATTTTTCATATGTACAATCATCTAACTCCAAATAGGGCTACCCCCTCAAATGAAAGTTGGCACTGTCAGCAATGCCACCTAAGCAAAATAAGAACAAAAATAGATGAAAGAGGAAAAAAAGAAACTCCCTATGGGTTATCCGTCTGCATGTGGTCCTGAGTCTTGGTCCCTCGGTCCTCTGTATGCTCAGGAACCTAAGACTGGCTCCCTGTGATCTGTTGGGACCTCAGCCTGGACTGGCTCCTAGGCTACATCCTAGGGCTGGCCGGATAAATTCTCCGGTGGATCTGCCAACTAAATGATTGCATCGCCAGACTGGGGAATCCCCCTATTTCTTTTAGGAGGCCTCTCGGACTGCTTTGGCTCAGGATGGGCTGCTAGTGCTGGGTCATGAAGTAGCGAATCTAAAGGCAGGTGATCCGCCTTCAATATCTCAACCTCGACCTGTAACTCCTTCACCGACTCTTTGGAAGCTCGAGTCTTCCTTGTCTACTTTTCCTCCCTAGCAAGCTCCTTGAGAACCTTTCCATGTGAATCAACAGCGTTTATGAGCAATTTCTGGTTCTCAAGGATCTTCTTCTAGTAGTCCAGAAGATCCTTGTGTGTCCTCAATGGACTGTGGGGCCTGTAGAGGAGGAGGTGCTGACCGAGCTGCCACTGTAGTGGATAATACAGATAGCTTAGAAGTAGTTCTCTGCATCCAGTTATTGATGTTGGTGAGGACCTGGCTCAAACGGTGGGTAGACAATGGATAGACAACGGTGGAGGGTATCTCTAGAGCTGTGGAAGTGGATGGACCTGGGGTCGTGTCTGCTGAAGTGGAAGGAGGCTGCAATGTAGTCACTACCACTACTGGCTCTTCAGACTGGCCAGTTGAAGTAGTGGATTTCCCTTTAAAGTGCTTGCCCTTAGGGTTGTCATTACCCTGTAGGCTATACCGTGAGAAAGGTGCATTTGCCTTCACTTTCATATCAAATTTGTGCTTCTCCATATTGAGGTCCTCTAAGTACATTTTTAGGAAGTTGGGGAATGGGTAAGACCTGTCACCTTCATTCACTAATCGGGTAATGACCCGGGACATTACATTCCCGACATTGATCGGATACCCTGCCATGATAGATACAACCAGAATCACCTGGTGAATTGGGGGTGAGTTGTCGTGGGTGGTAGGGTCTAGCCTACTACACACAAATGTCTCCCATCACTTAGCCTTAAAGTTCAGCATTCTCCTCAATATCTTTACCCCCGCAGTCAACCACTTAGGGGTGGTAACTGGGATTGTCAAGTACTCTGCCAACCACGGATGGTCTTCTTCACCCAACTTCATCTTGTCCAAGTATAGGGACTTATCCTCCTCCGTGAAGCCTAAATAGTCATTGATGGTCTTGCCATCAAACTTCACTTCTAAATTCTTTACTTTGGTGATTGTGGTACCATTTTTGATGTGGGCCACATTGGTGTAGAATTCTTTCACCAAGTGCTCATTGGCGTCATCCACATGCTCTATGAAGTAGTCCCATCCAGCTCTATCTTTGAATTGCCTCAGCACATTGGGGTTGTGAGGTAGAAGATCCCGGGTAATAATTTTTCTCTCAGGTATCAACTCTTTTCGGGCCACCACTCTCTGAATTTGTGGTAGGCAACCTCACTAACGAACCGATCCTCCCATGCCTCCGGGTTCCTAGTCCTTTCTACCCCCACCCACTTAGGGCTCACCCCCTTGTGCTTCTTCCCCTTCTTCTGCTGCTGCACCCTCTCCGGAAAATGAAGCTATAGGAGAGGTGGAGTACTATACTCATCACCAGTGGCTGCAGCTGAGCCCTCAAATGACTCAAAAGATATATGCACTGAAGCCTGATTAGTAGGGGATGTTGGAGGTATATCTGTCAACCTGTGTCTCTCCGGGTATTCAGGAACATACTCTGGCACGGAGTCTAAAGATGCCTCCCGGGAGGGCTCATACTGACTCCCTGACTGGTCAATTGCTCTGTCTGCAGCTCTTATGATTCTCCTTGTGTTTTTAATGTTTTGTATGACTTGTGGGGTTAATTTTATCATTCCTTGCTTCCCACCCCGGGAGGACTCTCCTCTTCCTGTTTGTTTACCACCTTTTCCTCTTGATTTCACCATTGTCTGCAAACAACATTCAGTCATGCTTTGTTAGTATCCATGGAAACAATGAAATTCAAGTTGTAGAAAAAATATGTTGCAAACAGTTTAGAATTGCAGAGTGCGGGCCGCACAAAATGCAGTGTGGCCGCAATGGCACAAAAATCCATTGCGGTCCACACAGAGGTAGGGTTCAGACTACCCACTCTCTAAATCTATGCCCTGCGGACCATACAAAATGGCAATGCGGTCCACATTGAGGCACCACGGACCGCACAAAATCCAATACGGTCACAATCCTTAAATGTTCAGCTTTCAGGACATTGTCATTGCGGTCCACACAAAATACCATTGTGGATCGCAAAGGGGCATTGCGGACCGCACAAAATCCACCGCGCTCCGCACTGAATGCCCAACAGTAATACCAGCCTAGGGTTAATGTTTCAAACAATTTTAGCCCAAATTTTCACCTATTGATGAGTCCCTAAGTGTTGGTTCAGTGTTTTAACTACCAAGTCCTACTTTAAACAAAAATTAACTAACCTAAGCTACAAAACTGAAAGAAATACGGATAGGGAAAGAAGAAGAACTAAGAAAAATAAAAATTCAAAGAAAATAAATAAATTAAACAACTAAGAAGAAGTTAATATTACCAGAAATGAGATGAAATGCTGAATAATGAATTGGAGCAGTTAATTTCGTGCAAATTAAAGAGATGAACAGTAATTGTTTTACTTTTGAGATGAGAAGGATCAAAAAGTTCAAAAGGAGGGCCTCAGGACCTATTTATAGAAAAAAAGGTCCTAGGGCCTAACTTACCTACCCACCGCTGACCGCACAAAATGGCACCGCAGTCCGCGGTGCTCGAAATCGTAGGGCACTGACAAATTGACAATTGCGGACCGCACAAAATGCAATGCGGCCGCAGTGGACCAACGCGAACCGCACACAATGCAATGTGGCCACGGTGGTAAACTTTAGAGAACCCCAACTTTTGTCAAATCACCAGCGTCCCCTGCATAAAGGTCTTTACGGCCGCACAAAATGAGTGCGATTTGCATTGACAATTTGAGAGAGTGATCATTTTCCAACTTTTTCATGTACTATATCAACACAATCCTACAGCATCTCACAACTAGTCAGTCCAAAAATAAATCCTACACTACAATGAAAATCAAAGAAAAACAAGAAGAAAAATACATAGGTTGCCTCCCAAGAAGCGCCTGATTTAAAGTTGCGGCACGACGCAGGTTACCATCAAATCATTTGAAATGAAGAAGTGTCACCATGTGGCTGTCATCAATTTTCCCAAGTAGTGTTTGACCCTATGCCCATTCACTCTGAAAACTTCCCCATTTTTGTTTTTCAAGTCAAGTGCACCAAACAAGGTCACAAACACCACTTTAAAAGGTCCGGGAAACAAACGTAACCGAGAGTTGAACAAAAGAACCAAATCACCCACTTTGAACTCCTTGCCACGAGCATATTTGTCATGAAGGTGCTTCATCTTGTCCTTGTACAAGGACGAACTGGAGTAGGCATGGAATCAAAATTCATCGAGTTCATTAAGCAGCTCCACACGAAGATTTTATGCCACATCCCATTCAAGATTTAACTTCCTCAAAGCCCACATGGCCTTGTGCTATAACTCAACCGGTAGATGGCAAGCTCTTCCAAA
This sequence comes from Nicotiana glauca, assembly GCA_026770625.1. Lineage (NCBI taxonomy): Eukaryota > Viridiplantae > Streptophyta > Magnoliopsida > Solanales > Solanaceae > Nicotiana > Nicotiana glauca. The sequence continues at coordinate 149,255 of MU783406.1, forward strand.
CACCAACCGATATGGAGACATACCAATCAGAGTCTTGTAAGCAGTCCTATAAGCCCATAGAGCATCATCTAACCTCTTTTACCAATAGGTCCTATTTGCATTGACCGTCTTTGACAGTATACTCTCAATTTCCCTGTTTGAGACTACAACTTGGCCACTCGCTTGAGGATGATAAGGAGTAGAAACTTGGTAGTTAACACCATACTTTGCAAGCAAAGTGTCAAAAGCTCTATTACAAAAATGAGACCCCCCCCCCATCACTTATGATTCCACGAGGAGTGCTAAACCTTGTAAAAATGCTCTTCTTGAGAAATGCAACAACACTCTGGGCCTCATTGTTGGGTAAAGCCGCGGCTTCAAACCACTTTGAAACATAGTAAACCGCCACAAAAATGTATGTATTCCCACATGAGCTAACAAACGGGCCCATAAAATCAATGCCCCATACATAAAAAATATCAACCTCAAGAATGGTATTGAGTGGTCTCTCATCTTTCTTCGAAATTCCACCCGCTCTTTGACATTCGTCACACCTCTTCACAAGTTCATTTGCATCTTTGTACAAAGTTGGCCAATAAAACCCACAACTAAGAACTTTGGGAGCCGTCCTCGCCCCGCCATGATGGCCACCATAGGAAGAGGAATGACAAGCCTCCAAGATACTCAATTGCTCTTCCTCCGGGACACAACTTCGGATCACACCATCCGTGCAAATCTTGAATAAGTACGGCTCATCCCAATACAAATCCAAACTATTCCGTTTGAGCTTCTTCCTCTGGTTAGAATAGAACTCACACGGGATTATACCAGTCACAAGGAAATTAGAAACATCTGTAAACCATGGCATACCATTCACCGACACCGAAAGAAGTTGTTCGTCGGGAAACAGAACATTGATCTCTAGGCCATCACGAGGTCTCCCCTCCTCCTCCAAGTGGGACAATTGGTCTGCCACTTGGTTTTCACTATCCTTCCGGTCCACAATCTCCAAATCAAACTCTTGAAGTAACAAGACACATTGCATCAATCTAGCTTTAGAGTCCTTCTTCGTCATCAATTACCGGAGTGACGTATGATCGGTATGGACTATGAACTTGTAACCCATAAGATACATCCAAAATTTCTCCATTGCAAACACAATAGCCAAAGGTTCTTTCTCGGTCACAGTGGAATTCACTTGAGCATCATTCATTGTCTTGCTCGCATAGTACACCGGATGAAACATTTTGTTCAGTCTTTGACCCAAAACTGCCCCAACCTCAACATCGCTTGCATCACACATGAGCTCAAAGGGAAAGCTCTAATTAGGTGCGGTAATGATAGAAGTGGTGGTCAACTTATGCTTGAGAAGTTCAAAGGCTTTCATATATCTCTCATCGAATACAAACTTGGCATCCTTTTCCAATAGCTTACATAAGGGGTTAACTACCTTCGAAAAGTCTTTGATAAATCTCCGATAGAACCCCGCATGCCCAAGAAAACTTCTAACTCCCTTGACAAAGGTAGGGGGAGGGAGCCTTGAAATCATATCAATTTTTTCTTTATTTACCTCAATACAATGCTTTGAAATTTTATGTCCAGGAACCATTCCCTCTTCCACCATAAAGTGGCATTTTTCCCAATTAAGAACAAGATTGGTTTCTTCACAATGGGCCAAACCTCTGTCAAGATTTTTCAAACACTCATCAAATGAATCACCCACAACAGTGAAGTAGTCCATGAACACCTTAGAATATATTCCACCATATCGGTTAAAATGGCCATCATACACCGTTGAAATGTAGTCGGTGCATTACACAACCCAAAAGGCATCCGAAAAAAGGCAAAGGTGCCATATGGACAAGTGAATATGGTCTTATGCTTATCTTCTGGAGCAATCAAGATTTGGTTGTACCCAGAATACCCATCTAAGAAATAGTAGAAGGCACGCCCAGCAAGTCGGTCTAACATCTGATCAGGAAAAGGCGATGGAAATTGATCTTTGCGAGTCACTTTATTCAACTTGTGGTAGTCCATGCATACCCTCCAACTGGTAACGGTTCTGGTAAGAATCAACTCATTTTGTGAATTTGCAACCACGATCGTGCCACCCTTCTTCAGTACACATTGCACTAGCAAAGTCCAAGAGGTGTTAGAGATGGGGTACACAACCACAGCATCAAACCACTTGATCACCTTCTTTTTCACAATTTCTTGCATTGCCTTGTTCAACCTCTTTTGATGTTCCAAGGAGGGCTTTTCATCATATTCCTGAATAATCTTGTGCATATACAGCTAAAGTCCATCCAATTGCCTTATTCTGCTTTTGAAGCACCACCAATGTGGCATCAACCTGCATGTTATTAAGACAAGAAGAAAGAATAACTGGAAAAGTAGAATTAGGGCCTAAGAACTCATACTTGAGATGTGGAGGCAACGATTTCAACTCCATCACCGGAGGCTCCTCAACTGAAGGTTTTGTTGGTGGAGTCTTCCTATTCTCAAGGTCCAAAGATAGTTTTCTAGGCTCATAAGATTAAGAGCCTATCCCATGTAAAGCATTCACATACTCTACTCGGCCTTCATCCTCACTGACATCAAGATTTAACAATACGACCTCTAGAGTATCGTCCACATTGATCATTGCACAGGTATCATCAACTATCACTGTTATGACAAGGTCCACAAAAGAGCACACCTAAAAAATGTTGGGTTGCTTCATTGACTTGCACACATAAAAGACAACTTTTACATCACTCGCCCGGAAGGTGAGTTCCCCTGCTTCCGCATCAACTAAGACCTTCACAGTAGCAAGGAAAGGCCTCCCCAAAATGATTGGAACTTCATAATCCACCTCACAATCCAAGATCACAAAATTAGCTTGCAAGATAAATTTGTCCACCTATACAAGCACATCATCAATAATAACCAATTATCTCTTTATCGTTCTATCTGCCATTTGAAATCTCATGGAAGTCAGCCTCGGTTGCCCAATACCCAAAGTCTTGAAAACTGAGTAGGGCATCAAGTTGATACTTACCCCTAAATCACATAGAGCATTAGCAAATTCCGCGCTCCCAATGGTGCAAGGAATGGTGAAAGCACTGGGATCTTCAAGCTTTGGGGCCATTGAATGCACTATTGCACTAACTTGGTGGATCATCTTTATAGTTTCACAATCCGTAGATCATTCCTTTGTCAGCAAGTCCTTCATGAATTTAGCATAACCGACATTTGTTCAAGATCCTCCACCAAAGGCACATTAATGGATAAGTTATTCATCATGTCAATGAACTTTTTAAATTGATTCTCATTTTTCTGCTTTGTGAGCCTTTGAGGATAAGGTGGAGGTGGCATTGGCAAAGGAGACTTGGCTTTAGGCACAACTGGCTCTGGCATGTCTATACATGTTCCCTAGATAGGTTCACGCCATTTTAAGTTTCCATTTTAGCATCTTTAATATCAATCCTCACTTCTTCATTTACATTATCGTCAATCACATTTTCAACCACCAAAGGAACATCATCTTCTTGCAACTCAACTTCATAACTTAAATTTTTATTTTGTTTGGAGTCATTCACATCACCACCTCATCTACTCCTTGTAGTTACCGCCATAACATGATTGTTCCCACCCTTCGGGTTTACTACCGTATCACTTTGTAGAGCACTGTTAGGGCGAGTATTCAAATACTAGATTTGGCCTAACTGAACCTCCAAATTTCTAATTAAAAATATTGTGGGGAGACAATTGGGCATCAGAATCCGCATTCTGCTTCATCATCTATTCGAACATCACTTCAATTCTCCCCATATCATTGATAGAAGAACTAGGACCTTGGGATAGAAATAGGGGTGGATTGTTCGGTAGTTGGTACATTGGGGGCCTTCGAAAGCCTTGGCCCCAGTTTCATTGATTGCCATTGTTCCACCCACATTGATTGTTGTTACCACCCCAGTTGTTGTTGTTACCATTCTAATTACCCTGATTATCCTGATTATTGTTCTAGTTGCGTTAATTGGAATTTTGGTTGTTGTTCCCCCAATTACCATTGCCTTGTTGTTGTTGATTGCCCCAATTTACTTGGGGTCTCCATTGTTTTTAGTTAGAAGAATTGCCCCTTTGGCCTTGATAATTGTTCACATTTTTCACCTCTTCATTCTGCCCATCATAACTATCATCTTGGAATCCACCACAATCATTGTCAAATTTCTTCGAATTTCCTTGGTTCTGTTGACCTCTTTGTCTTTTTTTGTTGACTAGCATGTTGACACCCTCCATAGCATTCACTTGGCGAGGATTTTGAACTTTTTGCAACTATGTCTTTGCTAGTTGGTTCATCGTAGTTGTCAACTCAGCTATAGCCTGCCCATGATCATGTAACTCTTTGTGCAAATAAGTGAAAGTGGGTTCACCCTGGGGTACATTGGCTCTACTTTGCAAAGCAGAAGAAGTGCCAGCCATTTCATCAAGAATGTCACATTCCTCATCATAACTCAGCTTCATGAAGTTGCCCCCAGCAAGTTGGTTCACTATGCATTGATTTGTTGTGTTAATGCCCTAGTGGAAAGTCTATTGGATCATTGCCTTAGTCATATCATTGTTGGGGAATTCCTTTACCATTGTTCTATAGCACTCCCAAATCCCAGGCAAAGGTTTAGTGGGTTCCTACTTGAAAGCCAAAATCTCGTCTCTCAATGCTGCCATATGCCTCGGTGAGAAAACTTTTGCAATGAACTTGTCCGCCAACTCATCCCAAGTAGTGATGCAATGGTTAGGAAGTTGCTCAAGCCAATCCAATGTCTTCCCTCTAAGTGAAAATGGGAAGAGTCTCAACCAAAGTGCATCCTCGAACACATTTGTTTGCTTGATCCCCAAATATGTATCCACAAAACCCTTGAGATATTTGTAAGCATTTTGATTGGCAGCACCGTGAAATACCCACGCTTCTCCAGCAATGTCAGTATCACATTGGTAATTTGAAAATTTCCTGCTCGAATCCGGGGTAGGACAATTGTACTTGCATAGCCTTGGTTTGGAAGCACTTGTGGAGCCACTCTTGGAGGTGGCATAGGAGGGTCTGGAATATTGTCATTGGCATTAGCATTGGCCTGGCGGACTCTACATTGTCCTTGAGGTACAAGAGGCACCTCATTATCTCCGACATCATCTACCTCCTCCCCCGCAATAACATTTCCAAGATGGTCATTGACATTTGCTGCCATTTTATACCTGAAGTTGTGACACACACAAATTAGTAACACAAAAGGAAAGAAGAACAATACACAAAACTATTTAGATAGATAGCCAAAACCATTAGCTCCCCGGCAACGGTGCCAAAAAGTGATCGAGACCAACCATGTACTACTATGAAGTAGCAAGACAGGTCGAAGCAGCTTTTACCCAAGAAGGTCGGGATCAATTTCCACATGGAACTAGATATTGGAGTTGAGTTTCTATCTAAACAGGAGTTGCGTATTTGTTACTAATTGCACTTCTAAACATTGTTGGTTTTGATTTTTACTTCTAATTTTATACTATTAGGATGCTAAATTAGACTAAGTAAAGCTAAGATTAAACTATTGAGAGTTGTTCAAATAGATAAAAGGCACAAGGGTAATGACTTTCTCTTAGGTGGCTAATTGACGAACTCTTGATTCTAAAGCTAGATTGTCACATTTGGGGAGTATGATATAACCATTGCATGATTCTACTCACTCTATACCTCTTGGTAATTCGAGTGATTTTGCCTGAATTGACTTTCTCAAGACCAATTGGGTATGATAATTTGTGCAAGCAATTGAGGTTCAAGATGGGTATTACTATCTCTAGGTTTAACCCTTTAATGGGGGCTATCAATCTCTTGAATACGCCCCAATTCCTTGTTGGACCAATTTCATGGACTTAGACTCTCTTTCTCAAGAAGAGCCAAAGTCTACTAGGCATAAACTAGTATTTGCAACCACTAATTGAATATCAAAACCCTAAATTAGTCCAAATATCAAACACCCATAGACAATCAAGCATCAAAACACAAGACCCATCAATTATCCATACTAGGGTTGAGCCACAACCCTAGCTAATGGGTCTAGCTACTCATAATTATAGAAGAAAACAAAAAAATAGATAAAGAAAAGACCATAATAATTAATTACCAGATAAAACTTGAAGATTCAACGATGCAATTAAGAAAAAAATACTTAATATGGTAAAAGAGAATTATTCACGAGCGCATCTCTACGCCCAAAAACAACTGATAACCTATAAATGGAAAAAGAAACTATTTATACTAGGCTAAAAATTTTGGACAAAAATACCCTTTTGGGGCTAGTGTAGACCGCACAAAATCGAGTGCGGCCGCACTAAGGCTCTTGGCTTAAATAATATGCTCTCTGAAGTTTGCCACTGCTGACCGCACAAAATGCACCGTGTCCCGCAAACCGCACAAAATGCACCGCGGACCGTATTAGGAATAATCCTCCAATTGGCAACTCTCTGATCTTGGGCTCTGCGAAACGCACAAAATCGAGTGCGGCCGCAATGAAATCAATGCGGTCCGCACAAAATCCTTTGTGGCCGTATTGCTTGGTTGCCTGAAATGCCTACTCTCTAAACTTCATCCTTCCAGACCGCACAGAATGGTGTGCAGCCACACTAGCCCTATTTGAATGAGCTTGGCTTTGGTCTTGGTACTTGTGCATGTTTCACCCCTTTTCAGATGGTTTTTGACAAATTGTCACCTTGTTGATCAAACCCTGCAATCAAGTACAACATGAGAGCCTTTGGGACTATTTTGTACACATTTCTAATCAAAACTAAAGCAAGAAGAAGTGTAAAATGCATCAAAATCCCTAGTTATCAATAACTATCCTCAAATCCAAGATTAGATATGTTACATACCTCACAATGCGGAAATCAATACTTTAAAAATCCCTTCTTCCAAGAATCGACATTCGAATGGCTCGAATCTAGTCACAAACAACTTAATATCATCAAATAATGTTGTAGGAAACAACCCCAAACATTGAAGCATTGATCTTTATCAAAATAAAAAATTCAGCCCAGGCTTACACCCCGGAACCCAACAATCTTACAAATTCCAAACACACGTTCGAATACGAGACCAACCATACCAATTCAATCAAATTACGGCTCCGAATCGGGGTTCCAATCCTCAAATTACATTTAGAAAAGATTTTACTAAAATCCTCAATTACTTCACTTAGATTTATCAATTAATTGCTAAAACAAGTATGGAATCATGGATAATGAACAAATACGAGTAAAAAACACTTACTTCAATCCAAATCGTAAAGCACTTACCCCAATCGTAAAACAAGTACACCCAAATCTGAGCTCTCTAACTCAATTTGTGATAATATAACCAAAACCTTCGAAATAGAGCACTTAAGTAATATACCCAAGCGTATGCATCACGATCGCAGACAAACAATCGTGATCGTGGAAGTCAAAATCACACCAGCTCCCAAATGCCATTCGCAAACACGGTCCAACTATAGCGATTGTGACATTCATCGACTTAAACTTTCGTGATTGCATCCCCAGTCTTGTGAATGCTAAGGCATATCTACGACCATTCCCCATCCTTCCTCAATGCTATGAGAACATGAGGCCCTCTCGTGAACGCAAATTCTAATGGTCACAATACACTACTAACGTGTCCCCACCTACGCGATCGCGAAGAACTTCTAGCTACCCAAATTCCTCTACGTGAGCCTAGCTCGGCGATTGTGAAGCACTGTAGACACACCAGGAACTCCTAAATACCTAAGAATACTCTGAAACCACCCTGGAACTTATTCAAGGCCTCCAGGATGTCATCCAATCACAGCAACCAATCCACTACTTAAAATGGACATGCTCGAGGCCTCAAATCATATAAAAAATATCAGAACCATGAATCGCACCTCAATTCAAGCCTAAGGTACTAATGAACTTTCAGCCTCCAAAGCTCATGTCGAACCATATCAAATACACCTAGAATGACCTCAAATTTTGCATGAAAGTCATAAATGAAACAACAGACCTATTCCAACTCCAGAAACCAAAATTCAAACCCGGTATCAATAAAGCCAACTCTCAATCAAACCTATATACCTTCCAAACCTTCAACTTTCCAACTTTTGCCAATTCAAGCCAAGATGAACTAAGAGCCTCCAAATCAAAATCTGAACACATGCCTAAGTCCAAAAGCACCATACAAAGCTATTGGAACCATCAAAACACCATTACGGGGTAGTCTACACAAAGTTCAAACTCTGGTAACCTCTTACAACTTAAGCTTCCAACCTTGGGACTAAGTGTTCGAATTCACACCAAAACCTCCCCATAACCAAACCAACCACCCTGGAAAGTCATGTAACCATAAATACACGTGTGTAAAGCATCAAATAGGGGAAAAAGTGCTAAAATACTCAAAATGACTGGCCAGGTCATTACATTCTCTCTCTCTTAAATAAACATTCATCCTCAAATGAGTCTTGAATCATACTTGGAGTCTCAAAAAGGTGAATATATCTGCTCCACTTCTCTTGCTCAGTCTCCCAAGTACCCTCTTCGGCCAGGATCCCTGTCCAATGAACCTTTACCGAAACTATATTCTTCAACCTCAACTTTTGAATTAGCAGATCCAAAATGGATATCGGCTTTACATTATGAGTCAAATCCTCGTCCAAATGCACCGTGCTGATGCACAAAATATGTGGTGGATCACCATAATACTTCTGGATCATGGAAACATGAAACACTGTGTGAACACCCAATAGACTAGGTAGCAAGGCAAGTCTCTAGGCCAACTCTCCAACTCTCAAGCACCTCAAAAGGACCGAGATACTTAGGATCAACTTGCCCTTCTTCTCGAAGCTCGTCACACCCTTCATGGGCGAAACTCTAAGTAGAACCTTCTCACCCACCATATAGGCAACATCACGAGCCTTCCTCTCATGATAACTCTTCTGTCACTCCTGAATCAACTTTATATTACCCAAAGCATCACAGACCAAATCAGTGCCCAATAACCTAGTCTCCCTAGGCTCAAACCAACCAGCTAGAGAACGATACCGCCTCCCATATAAGGTATCATAGGAAGCCGTTTGGATACTGGACTGATAATTGTTGTTGTTGTAGGTCAAATCTGCTAATGGGAGAAACCGATCCCATCATCCCTCGGATTAGTGCACTTGGACTATCCATCCATCTGGGGATAAAATATCGTACTTAGCTTGACCTGTGTGCCCAACTCAAGCTGCACTATTCTCAAGAAATATGATATGAGTTGTGTGCCTCGATACAAGACAATAGACACGGGCACATTATGAAGGCGAACAATCTATCAAATATAAATTCGAGCCAGCTGCTATGAAGAATAGATAGTCATGACTAGTGTGAGCACGTGATTTTTGCCCTATATATGAAATAATTCCCAAAAAGTCAAACAAAACAATTTCTTTATTATTTTACAATTTTTGTGAATTTTATGTTATTTTCTGGTAATTGTTGCATTTTTATTTGTACATTTTAATTCATATAAATATACAAAAATACATTTGGCATTTGTTTGGGAGTTAATTTCACATTTGTAGTATTTGGTTTATAGTAAAAATTGTTTACAAATAAAAAAAATGACAAAAATAATTCTTTGCATTTCTATTTTTAATATAGAAATTAGTCGATTTTGGAAAATAAATAATATCATATTAAAATAAATTGGGTCTTTGATTTTATTTTAACAAAAAAAAAACAAAAATAACATAAATACAAAAGAAAGGAAAAAATAAAATAAAAAGGAAAGGGTTGCCTTGTTAAAAGACCCACGAGTTGGGCCATTGCTATTTCAGTTCTGACGGCTCAATACATTTAGTCAGCCCAAAACCAACCCACACCCATCCAGTCCAATTCACTCAAATCTGGTCCGCCCTTTTGAGGAAATAACCCAACGACGTCGTTTTGACTCGCTCAATCTCAACCCTTCACCCAATCTCATCCAATGGTCTTAAACATCTCCCCCAATTCAATTACATATGTCTAAAGAAGCTATAGAGATAACCTAATACACTCTACTGCTTCACTCCGCCTCCTCCATCTCTAAACCTAATCCACCATTGTCACAGAGGTTCTACCTCCAAACCATCACCAAGAATTCACCCCATAATCACAAGCCTCCCTTCATCCTTGTCCCAATATCAATTCCCCAAAGGCCCCAGCCCATTTGCCTTCATTTCGGATATGAAATTCCAAAGAAAGAACAAAAACCTAAACCCACTGCTTTGGCTGATTTCAAAGAGTTCTGAAGTTCAATTTGTGCCAAAGTGTTTGGGGAGAACAATCGCTGGGTACCATCTTTGGCCCATTTCGAAACAGGGCGGATTCCAGTAGACCCCCCCATTTGCTCGGCCAAGATTCGTCCGTCATCTCGTCCTCAAATCAGTGTATTCTCTTCCTCATATTTCTTTGTTCTTTTTTTTTTTAGGAATTTAATCTGGTATTTTATTTGCTAATGCATTTAAACTTCGGTAAAATAGGCTTATTCGTATTGTTTCAATATAGTTAAAGGTATCCTTGATAATTAATATGCACTTGCTTCACCTGGTAGATTAGGTGAGTGTCATCTTCTGCTTTCTATATGGTCATGGACCTTGATTCGCATCAATTCTTGGTTTGGGCCTTGGGTTACTTTTGACCCACTTGCAAGGACAGCCCGTTAAGTTGGTCTTTTACTGGGTCAAAATAGACCCAGGGAATTGTTGGTGTAATTTTCAGGAGATGTAAGGGTAGTCTGGGTAAATGGTGTAGGGAATATCCTTGTAATAGATTGGGGAAGCCCCTAGAAGCTTCTAGTAGGGGTCTCTTTTGAATTCTCAGGAATATAATAGGCATTACTTAAAGAACAAGTCACAATTTTAGGGACTAAAAATGTAAAAACAAAAATCTGAGGGCTGCCCCATCTTTGCCTATATAAGGCAGCCCCAATGCCTTAATCAATAAGTTTTAGAGCCCCAATATTCCCCCCAAACTTTCCTCAAGCTCTGCAGATCTGAAATTTAGAATTCAGATCAGAATTTCTTAGATCTTAGCTTTCTTCATATAGAAAAACCAAAAAAAAAATATAAATCCATTAGAAAAATCCAAAATATGACTGCTCTATTGATAATCACAGTTCAATGTCAGGTTTAATAGATTAACTTTGAGTTTTGGTAAGTTTGGTCGAGTTATAGTCCTGATCTACTGGTTTTAGCTTGGTTCAAATGTGATTTCTCTGAGTTTTGGCCTCAATTTGGTGTGAAAATTATTTTGAAGTTTCGTTGCTTGATTCGAGCTTATCCACATCTGTTTAAATCTGTTGGTTTGAGTGCTTGGTGATTGCTGTTGGGTCCTCAATTAGTTCTGGGCATTGGCTGAGTTTAAACACTGAGTTACTGCTGTTGAACACTCGTTTCCGCTGCCTACTGCTGATTCTTCTTCTTCATTGTTTCATATTTCCCGGTACACTACTAAAACTTTGGCAATTGTAAACTGAAAACATGAAGATTGAACATATATGAAGAATTGAAGTCCTGATTTAGCCTATGTCTGATTTGTGTAGTTAAACTTTTGTTCATTTGTATTATGTAGATATCTGTTCGTTTGGTAGTAATTGGATTGAAATTGAGTTGATGAAAATTGTTAAATGTAGTTCACCATTACCTGTTGGCATTTGTGAATAGTTTTTCTGTAGTTAAAAGTAGGGTCGTACTAGACTATTAAAGTAATGTAGACTGCAAATCATTGTGGACTGTTAATTGAATCATAGATTAGTTTAATTACAAATTGTAGTAGATCTCATGATTTGAGTAAAAAGCATGCTTATGTTGACTTTAATTAGTTTCCTGTCAGCCATTGCACAAATCCGTTTAAAATTCCAGTAGGATTAGTTTAAATGGGACCTCCCAGTGTTTTATTTTTTAATCAATAAGTATAGATCTTAGTATGTGATAGGTTAAAGTCAAGTCTGAAGAAAAAGTAATTCGAGGTCTTCTGTTGCAGCTTGAGCTCGATCCTATTGTTCTTGTGTTTGAGCCAAACGCTGGGCCCATTGTGTGGGCCTGTGCCTGATTTGCTTTGTTTTGTCAAGTTCCAATGGGCCTGTGTTTGAGCCAAATGCTTCAGCTTCTTAATTGTTCGTGGTCTTTGGATTAAAAAAAACAAATGAGGCGAGCCGTAGTTGGATAATAAATAGTTTGTGGTCGCTCGAGTTTATTTTTAGATATCCCTTTTAAAAGCAATAAATGAGAGAAGCCCCGCCGAGCAAATACAAATGTGGGGTCCTTGATAAATGGCTATGTTAAACACTTAAAATCCGGGGTGGGCCGTTTAGTGAATTTCACGGCCTCCCAAAAAAAAATAATACGTTAGTCGCTTTAGGTGCGCTTTTAATAATCTTACATTCCTAACTACGGGTGCACATTTATATGACCCAAATCCAAATCTCAACGGAATCAAAATGTGTCAAAAACCACGAGTGCACTGGTGCAACATGGTTCGGGATGCATTTTCACGACGTTGTAATTCTTATTAAAATAATTATATAATAGAAGCAGGGCTATCAATAAAAAGCACATAGGTTAGAACATGTTTTAAAATCAGATAAAATCAAATGCAACAGTTGAGCGACCGTGCTAGAACCACAAAATCCGGGAATGCCTAACACCTTCTCCCGGGTTAATAGAATTCCTTACTTTGATTTCTGGTTCGCGACTGTAATGCAGATTCAAACCCTTTTCCTCGATTCAAGATTTAAACCGGTGACTTGGGACACCATAAATCTCCCAAGTGGCAACTCTGAATCTCTTAATAAACGAATCCCGTTTCGATTGTCCTTTAATTGGAAAAAACTCCTTTTATTATGCCCTTCACGGGGTGTAGTAGCGGAAAAAGGAGGTGTGACAGCTAGAATGAATTGTGTAAACTTGGTTAGTGTCTCCACAATAACCCACATTGCATCAAATCTCCTCAAAGTTCGTGTCAATCTAACTACAAAATCCATAGTGATACGCTCCCACTTCCGCTCTGGATTATCAAGCCTCTAAAGCAAACCACTTGGTCTCTAGTCCTCATACTTCACCTGCTAAAAATTCAAACACCGAGCAACATACTCAAGAATATCCTTTTTTATCCTCTGCCACCAATAGTGCTGCCTCAAGTCTCGGTACATCTTCGTGTCACCTGGATGAATGGAATAACGTGAACTATGGGCCTCCTCAAGTATCAACTCTTGCAACTTATCAACATTTGGGGCACAAATCTGACCTTGTAGCCTCAATACCACTTCATCACCAATAGTAACTTCCTTAGCATTATCGTGATGCAATGTGTCTCTCACGACAAGCAAGTGGGGATAATCATACTGACGCACCTTGATTAGCTCAAACAAGGACGATCGTGATACAACACAAGCCAAAACCCTAATGGACTACAAGATATCCAACGTTACGAACTGATTGGCCAAACATCCAATGCTAATGGTCTCTCCCAACTGGAATATAAGCAAGACTCCCCATGCTCTCATCCTTCCTAATCAAGGCATCGACCACCACATTGGCATTTCTCGGATAATAAAGAATGGTGATATCATAGTCCTTTAGTAGCTCTAAACACCTCTATTGCCTCAAGTTCAGATCATTTTTCTTGAATAATTGATGGAGACTCATGTGATCTGTGAACACCTTACAAGATACAACGTAAAGATAATGGCTCCAAATCTTGAGCACGATAACAATAACTACCAACTCTAAATCATGTACTGGTAGTTCTTCTCGTAGGGCTTCAACTGACATGAAGCGTAAGAAATCATTCTACCCTCATGTATCAACACATATCCAATGCCAATCCGTGAAGCATCACAATAGACTATGTAAGAGCCCAAACTTGAAGACAAAACCAGGACTGAAGTTGTAGTCAAGGCAATCTTGATCTTTTGAAATCTCTTCTCACAATTATTAGACCACCTTAATAGGACACCCTTCTCTGTCAATATAGTCAATCGGGCTTTTATAGATGAAAACACCTCCACAAAATGGCGATAATACTTAGCCAACACAAGGAAACTCCAAATCTCAGTAGCACTAGACGGTCAGGGCCAACTCTAAAGTTCCTCAATCTTCATCATATAGACCTTAATCCCCTCCAGGACACTACATGGCATAAGAATACCATCGAATCAAGCAAAAACTCGCACTTGGATAATTTAGCATACAGCTTCTTCTCCCTTAAACTCTAGAGTACAATCCTTAAATATTGCTCATGATCCCCACGACTGCGGGAATATACCAATATGTCATCAATAAAAAAGTATGACAAAGGAATCAAGATATGGCTGAAATACGTTGTTCACCAAGTGCATAAAAGTTGTTGGGGCATTGGTCATCCCAAAAGACATCATTAAAAACTTACAGTGACCATAACATGTCCTAAAACCCGTCTTCAGAATATTTGAAGCCCGGATATTCAACTGATGGTAGCCCGATCTCAAAACAATCATTGAGAATACCCTAGCACCCTGAAGCTGATCAAATAAATCACCAATATACGACTGTGGGTACTTGTTCTTAATGGTAACCTTGTTCAAATTCCTGTAGTCAATGCACATCCTTATAGAACCATCTTTCTTCTTCACAAACAATACTGGTACACCCCAAGGTGACATATTAGGTCTCATAAAACCCTTATCAAGCAGCTCATGTAGCTTCTCTTTCAACTACTTCAACTCTACTGGTACCATGCGATACGTTGGAATAGAGATGGTTTCAATGCGCGACACCAAATTAATACCAAAATCAATATCTCTATTGGGTAGCATGCCCTGTAGATCTACATAAAACACATATAGGAACTCCCTAGCTACTAGAACTAGCTTAGTAGTAGGAGTATCAGTAATAACATCTCTCACTAAGGACAAATATGACAAACACCTTTTCTCAACCATTGATTGAGCCTTCAGAAAAGATACCTCAACTAGGAACATGATCCATGGAGCCTCTCCACTCAAACCTCAACAACCCCATCGTAGCCAACATCACAATAGCGTAACAATCAAGAATAGCATAATATAGTGATAACAAATCCATGCTCAAAATCACATCAAAATTTATGATATTGAGAAATAAAAGATCGACTTCTAATCTTTTAACCCCCAATGTTAACCACAAAAGGCCGATATATACGGTTCACTATAATAGAATCACCGACTGATGTTGATATATGAACACGCATATCTAAAGAATCACGAGGCATATCGAAATAATAAGAAAAGTATGATGACACATATGAATAAGTGGAACCAGGGTCAAATAACATTGAAGAATCTTTGTGGCACACACAAACAATATATGTGATCACGGTGTAGGAAGAAACTGACCCTGGCCTGGCAGCAAAAGCATAGCAACAGGCCTGACCATTGCCTGACTGGCATCTGCCTCTCGGGAAACCTCCAAATGACTGAGCCCCACCCCTAGCTGGCTGTGTGGATGGTTTAGCTACTGGTCCTGAAATCATAGGATGCAACCTCTCCTGTGGAACCCTACTTAGAAGTCTCGGGCAATCCCTTTTAAGATTACTCAGTCTCCATATTCAAAGCAACACATCCTCTAACAAATTTGCTAACCCTAATAATCCGAATAACTACTTGTGGAACCCTAAGTAGATGGAGCACGGTAAGAACTCTGTGCAGGTAGCATACTAAATGACGACTAAACTGGACGAGCACTGTAGGAACTGTGTCTAACTGATGAACCACAAGGAACATGATAAACTACCAAAACGGGCCTAAAAGAACGACATGTGTTGTAATGTAACTAGCCTTCAGATAAAGAACTACTAAAACCACCCTAACCACGAGGCCTCTTGGCCTCCCGCTCCTCGGGCTCAAGCCTGGGAGCTTACTCCAAATATATAGCAATCTAAACCTTCTAGTCAAACCTAGCATCTATCTCGGCCTCTCGAGCCTAACTGTAACGTAAACCATGGGTAAGGCCATCAATGAACCTCCTGATCTTCTCCTTCTCATTAGGAGCCAACCTTACTGATTAATGTTCCAAATCTACAAATTTCATCTCAAACTCCCTATGCAACTCCTCTTTGTGATTCTAAGGGACAAAATTCTTTAAAAACATAACTGAGAACTCATGCCATGTAAATTATGTTGCGCCTGTTGGCCTGCCTGACTTATAGGTCCACCACCATCTATAGGCTACCCAGTCAGCTGAAAAGTAGTAAAAGCAACTCCACTAATGTCCACAATACCCATTGTGCAATGAATCCGATGGAACCAATCTAGAAAACCTTGAGCATCCTCTGACTCTCCTCCGTTGAACTCCGAAGGGTCAAGCCTCTTAAACCACTCAAACCTCTTCTGCTCCTCATTAGTCTTAGGGGGACCAACCTCGGTCTAAGTAACAACATCCGACTGAATTGGTAACACTCTCGGTGTCTGATAAACTTGAGCTAGCTACTCCACTGTACGGACGGTGGCTATCTGGGCTCCTTTCCCTGCCTGTGAGGTAGCTGGTGCAATTGATACCATACCCTCCTAAGCCAAGCTCGTGCACACACTTAAGATCTTAGCCAAAACATCCTGAAGACCAGGTATAACAACAGGTACTACTGGTATCCGAGTTAGTCCCATTGGCTCAACAGTATCCGGAACCCACTCCTCCACTGGAGCGACTGGTGGCTCCACTAGTTCTACTCTAGCTATAGTACGAGCCCCACCTCAGCCTTTAACTCGACCTGGGACTCTTGCAACCGTGATTGATGGCACTGGTGCCTGATCAGTTGAACGTGTCCTCATGAGAGAATAGAAGAGTAAAGGTTCAAAATTAGGAGTTAACAAATTCGGACGATATTAATGCAACAAAGTGAAGTTCCTAATAGTTTGGTAGCCTCTCGAAGATAAGTACAAACTTCTCCATATCGATCCATAAGAATCTACTAAACTTGCTTATGACACGTAAAATCTATAAACCTAGGGCTCTAATACCAACTTGTCATGAGCCAAACACCTACCGGAGCAATGATGGCGCCTAACACTACTTCCTAGGCAAGCCAAAAGTTTTACAATAATAATGAACTCAATAATCAGAATTTGAAAATCTCAATAACAGAATTGTCATGAAATATTTGGAAAAAACCATAATAACACCACCATAACCATCCTACAGATTGGGTGTCAATATGTCACGACCCTAAAACTGACCAGGTCGTGATGGCGCCTACCGTGAAACTAAGCCAGCTGACACAACTCCCAAGTTAAGCATTAATTAATAATAATTCATTTTTAAGCTTTTAATTAATCAAAATCTCATAATGTAAGTCTAAATGAACAGTGCAAAAATAATATACAAGCCCCATATCGAGGGTGTCACAAGTCACGAGCATCTTCTAAGGTTTGAATACAACAAGTGTCTATGAATATGCTAAATACAGTCTAAGGAGGACAAGAGGGAGAAAAGCAGTGCTGCGAATGTCGGGAAGCTTCCTTGCTAACTCCAATGATTCTGCCACTGAGCAATCAACACCCGCTACCGGTTCCAGAACTACATGAATGTGCACACATAGTGTAGGGAGTATTGTGAGTACACTAACTCAGTGAGTAATAAAAGTAAAAGTAGTTGAGAGATAAGAAAACACGTAAAACATAGCAAAATACTACTAAGAGGTAATGTAAAACCAATACAGTGAAATAAAATAGTGAGAACTTGTAAAACACCTTAGTTCAGTATAAGCTTCTTTAAAACATCTTTTAACAGTTAAACGAGTGAAAGAAAAACAATGAAGAGATAAACACATAAAATTAGCCCCTCGGGCAAAATACCAACTTAACCAAACCCTCGGTCGATCTCACAATCACTTGTATCAGCCCCATGGGCAATAACATGGAACAACCTTAGCCCCTCGGGCTAAATCATATCACACTATGGGTAACTGCGCTGACTAGGGGTAAACAGACTCTGGGAGGGGCCCTTTACGGCCCAAGCGCAATAACAAGCCATCTCGTGGCATAATCAATAGGCTCTCGGCCTCATATCAAGCCACATCGTGGTATAACAACTCAGTCCCTCAGCCTCATAATCATAAATCAGTATAACAATATCACGATGTGTAGCCCGATCCCATAATAACCTCACAACACAGGCCATCGGCCCTACTCAGTCAAAAATCTTTAAAAGCCACCCGGGCATAGTAAAATATGATGCTCAGATCAAAATATCATTTAAGATGTCAAAACAAAGTAAACATGGATGAGTAATAATAACAGTAGAATGCAGCATGACTGAGTACAAGAATAAAATCAAAACAGTGAGGAATAGTAGTAAAAATCCCCTAAGGGTCCAAAACAGTTGGCACGAGGCCCAAATATGGCATTCAACCCAAAATATGATGATAGCAAATAGTTTTCAATCAAATACACAGTAAAACAGTCATTCGGGACAGACTAAGTCAACATCCCCAACAGTGTATGATCCACACTCATCATCTAGCGTGTGCGTCACCTCAATATAGCACAATAATGTGAAATTCAGGGTTTCATACCCTCAGGAAAATATTTAAAATCATTACTCACCTCAATCCGATCCAAACTCTAGCCCACGATGACTTTGCCTCGTGACTCGGCCTCCGAATGCTCCAAATCTATCCAAAAGCAGATTCATACCATCAAAATATGCTAAGGGAACAAAGCCCATTCGAAAATATCCAATTTATACCAATAATCCCGAAATTGGCCAAACTCGGTTCCCCCGGGCCCACGTCTAGGAATCCAATAAAAATTACATCAATAAAATCCTTATCCTCTTACAAGTCCATACATACCAAGAACATCAAAATCGGACACCAAATGGCCCTCAAATCCCCAATTTACATTCTCCGATTTCAAGCCCTAATTCCCCAATTTTAGTCTTTAAATTCCACAAATTTCGTGTTTAAACAAGTAAGAATCAACATAGGATCGAGTATAGAGTTCAAAAATCTTACCTCCAAGTTTTCTCCTTTGATTCCCTCTTCAATACTTCTCAAATAGCTCCAAAATCGCTCAAAAATGGTGAAAGATAGACCAAAAATCACGAACATGGATATTTAAACATTCTGCCCAGGCCAAACATTCCTTCTTCGCCAACATGGTCAAAGCCTCGCGTTCACGAAGCACAAACAATTCACATCTCAAATTCCTCTTACACGAATGCGACCAATACCCTCGCGAGCGTGATGACTTACTCAGCTCAGCCTATGCGAACGCGTTCCTTCAGTCGCGAACGCGATGCTTTAGGGCCTGGGACTCAAGTCTGCTTCACCCTTCTACACGAACGCGAACACTGCCACGCATTCGCGATGCTCAAATAAACTCAACCTTTGCAAACGCGGGACCAAAATCGTGAACGCGAAGGGTAACTGGCCTTCCACACTTAACATCTCTTCGCGAACGTAGGGGCCTTCTCGCGAACGCGAAGAGCAAAACTCTGCAACATTAATCTGAAGAAATCTGCAACATTCAAAACAAGAATTTGATCTGTTTAACCACCCGAAACTCACCAGAGGCCCTCGGGACCTCAACCAAACACGCCAACACATCCCAGAACATCATTCAAACTTGTTCCAACCCTCAGAATGCTCAAAACAACATTAAAACATCAAATTTACATCGAATTCAAGCCTAGGAATTTCAAAACTTCCAAATTCCTCTTTCGATCAAAAAGTCTATCAAACCTCGTCCGAATGACCTGAAATTTTACACACACACGTCACAAATGACACAACGAACCTACTCCAACTGTCAGAATTCCATTCAGGCCCCTATATCAAAATCTCATCTATCAACCGAGAAACGCCAAATTTCCAATTTCGCCAATCCAAGCCTAAACTTTCCACGGACCTCCAAAATAAATTCTAATCACAATCCTAAGTCCCAAATCACCTAACGGAGCTATCCAGATCATAAAATTCCAATCCAAGATCAAAATACTATCAGGTCAAAACTTGGTAAACCTTTTAAATTTTAAGCTTCAAACTGAGAACTGTTCTTCCAAATTCATTTCGATTATTCTAAAAACCAAAACTGACGATTTACATAGGTAATAATACATCACACAAGGCTAGCCATGATCGAGAATTGGCGAGCAAAGTGAAAAGCTCAAAACGAACGGTCGGGTTATGACATCCTCCCCCACTTAAACATAGGTTCGTCCTCGAACATGCCCAAAGTTATTCCGAAAACCATCAAATTGCTATGTAACCTTACCATACACATACCCGAGGGTGATCCCATGTCACCCTATCTCATATAGGTCCAATAACACAATGTAACTAAAATTTCACAATCCAACCTAGCCCATAAACCTTAGAAACAAATTTCCACTTCTGAAACTATCTACAAGGTCGTAATCTCATATTTATACTCTGGACAAGCCCGAACCAGCTGTAATAACCCATACCTGCAACCCCAGGTGCAATCACATTACATACCACATAACTCAAACACTTGTAGCGATAACTTCCAATCATAGCAGCTACTCAAGACATCTGAATTTCGATAATAAGCCTCTTATCAAATAAAGCCTCATTCAAACACTTCTGTATACTGCTGATGATAAATGAAACACATAGAAAGCAATAACCATTCCTCAGACCAACCATTCGTGAAGCCACTTCTCCTTTGGCTAGGACCATAGCAAATTTCTGAGCCGAACAACGATATTATCCTTCCAACACGCTGAAATTGAATCCGTTTGTATCCATTCTAGATCCCAACTATCTCATCTAATCTAACACAACTACTCTGGTGACATGACACATTAATACAATCTAAAGCAACAACTCATGCAACCCGCGCATCAATAAGCAATAGTTCAAATGCACTCAAATCATGGAAAAAATTACTCAAATGAGAGAGCTATACCCCAAGCTCACCAGTACCACCACACAAAATGTTTAGAACCCATCACACATCGTAGAACCAGAACATACGAACCTAACCTGAAGGGTCATACCTCCACATAACTTCGCTGCAATACGCAACCCTATCCAAACATTGGTCCACATGAAAAACCTTAAGTCACTATGCTCAAATTGACAACCCATGCAATTTGATATCTAGAACCAAAGCAATCATCATAACCAATGCGAAGAAATTGACATAACATTACACAAACCCGAAAGGACACAACCGATATACCATCCGTCGAACCATACTCAATACTTCTCCCGTTCGAATTCCACTGAGAGATCCCAATAAAACCGCACCACACGTGCCTATAACCAAAAAATCCCAACGCCTCACAACACGGAAAGGTAACTCATAGATCTCCCTAGATCACTAATAAGCTCAATAACAATTGAGTTAGCACATCTCTCAACAATACAACTCGGAGTCAACCAAGCCGACTCGATGTAGAACACACATCCATTTTGGCCTACAAATGAACCCCTTATCTAGGAGTTCTTAAGCTGCTCCTTCAATTCCTTTAACTCTGTCAGTTCCATACGATACGGTGCCCGACACCCAACAAATATCGAAATCAACAACCCTACCCGGCGACATACCAGCAGCAGGAAACACATTCGGAAAATCCCCCACCACAGGGACTGAATTAGTGGTAGGAGTCTCTGCACTGCTATCCATCACGAAGGCCAAATAATAAAGACAACCCTCCCCAGCCATCCGCTAGGTCTTCAAAATAAAGCCACCTTACTGGGACCATAATTTGTCGAATCTCGCCACTCAATCCATGGCATTCCCGATATCGCCAACGTCTCTGTCCTAGCACAACAACCCATAATAACATGATACGGAGACAACCAGTTCATACCCAATATTCCTTCTTCGGAACGCTGTCAAAGCCTCACATTCGCGAAGCACAACTAATTCACAACTCGAATTCCTCTTACACAAACGCAAACACTACCCCCAAGAATGTGGTGCCTTACTCAGCTCAGCCTACGCAAATGCATTCCTTCAGTCACGAATGCGATGCTTTAGGGCCTGGGGCCCAAGTCTGCTTCATCTTCTACGCGAACGCGAACCATGCCACGCGTTTACGATGCACAATAAGACTCAACCTTCGCGAACATGGGACTAACATTGTGAACGCGAAGGGTAACTGGCCTACCACACTCAACATCTCTTCGCGAACGCGAAGAGCAAAACTCTGCAACATTGATCTGAAGAAATCAGCAACTTTCAAAACAAAAATTTGATCCGTTTAACCACCCCAAAACTCAACCGAGGCCCTCGGGACCTCAACCAAACTTGCCAACACATTCCATAATATCATTCAAACTTGTTCCAACCCTCGGAACGCTAAAAATAACATAAAAATACCAATTTTACATCAAACTCAAGCCTAAGAATTCCAAAGAGTTAATACCCAAAAATCCCCCTAATTTATCGTGTTTTTGCCAGTTTTCTACTTAAACTATTCGGTATCTCCAACCCCCCCCCCCCCCCGAACTATATTGTCCTTCATATTAAAAACCCCTCATTGCATTCTTAGAGGTGCGTGTAGTACACTCTCCTAATTATTTAAAAAACATGCCCTGTAGCACTACACATGGCTATTCAACTCAGCCTAAAACCCTCCTAAACTTTTACCATTTTGTTAGTTACCTACTTAAACTATTTGGTGTCCCCAGAACCCCCCTGAACTATATTTCTCTATATATTAGAATCACATGTTGCGTCTGTCTAACTGTATTAACTTAAGTTTTTAAAGAATTTTTTATACAGTTTACTCATGATGTATTACTCTGCGATGATTCATTAATTTTATGAGTTTTGGTCAAAATAATATTTAATGCACTGTGTTAATTTTAGGTTTAATTATAATGTGCTTTATGCTAAACTCCAATTAAATAAGTCATTTATATTCACTTTGTAGCACAAAAAAATATGAATAAAGGCATATAGTGTTTCATAAAATCATCTTATATTATATAAAATGATTACACAAAATAAAATTACGTAAATAAAAAATCAATTGGCCAACAAATAAAATTATATCCTCTAATTCCAGATTACATAAAGAAGGCTTAAGATATTCAACTTTATTCTCTACAGGTTGTTGAGTTTAATAAGAATATTTAAATTGATATTCTTTCAACAATATATGTAAGAAATAAAAGAAAACTAAAACAAGAAAGAGAATAAATCGTTTCAGAGGAAACGAGAGAGTGAGAAATTTTTCCACAGGAAACACATATAGCGAACCGAAGAAAAAGGGTTTAAAAAAATAAGGTAAAAAATAAAGAAGAAATGTAAAAAAAATGAAAAAATGGTTAAAAATGAGGAAGAAATGTGGATATAACTGAAATATGAAGAATATTTGTTAAAATAATAAATGTGAAAGAGGGTTAGGCTAATTAGCCATTATTTTCTGTCATATGAGCCATTTTGATGGCTTTTTTCAGCTATCACGCGCTCCCAAGCGAGTGTTTGCGCACATTATGATAGGTCAGCGATTATGGGGTTTTAATATGAAATTCAATATAGTTCAGGGATTTTTTGGGGACACCAAATAGTTTAAGTAGGAAACTAATAAAAATATTATAGTTTAAGGAGGTTTTAGGTTATTAACTCAAATCCAAATCTTTCAAATTCCGCTTTCAATAAAAAGGTCTATCAAACCTTGTCCGAATAACCTGAAATTTTGCACACATAACAAATGACACAATGGACTTATGACAACTATCAGAATTTCATTCCGACCCCTATATCAAAATCTCACCTAACAACCGAAAAATGCCAAAATTTTAATTTTGCCAATCCACGCCTAAACTTTCCACGGACATCAAAATACATTCCGATCATGCTCTAGAGTCCCAAATCACCTAACGAAGCTATCCAAATCATAAAAATTCCAATCCGAGATCATATACTAACAAGTCAAAACTTGGTCAAACCTTTCAAATTTTAAGCTTCAAACTGAGAACTGTTATTCCAAATGATTATCCTGAAAACCAAAACTGACGATTTACATAGGTCATAATGCATCACACAGGGCTAGACATGCTCGAGAACTGGCGAACGAAGTGAAAAAGCTCAAAATGACCGATCGGGTTATTACACAATGAGTATATGAACACAATTGAATGTCAAAATACAAGGCTGAATTCTCAATAAAATTATCTGAACACTAGAACAGTAACAGCAGAAATAAATAAAAGAGAACTTCAAGGTCTGCGAACCTGATAGCAACTACCTCGTTGTCTCCTCGAGCCGGTACCAGTACAAACTCTAGCAATCATCATCGTGCCTGAAAATACCTAGGTCTGCACATGAAGTGTATAGTATAGTACGAGTACAACCAACTCCGTGTGCTCAAAAAGTAACAAACCTAACCTTGGGTTGACAATCGTGAAGAGCTCAGAAGCAAAGTCAGTTTCCAACATCAATAATCAATAACTACTCAGGATATAACAAACATAGTAAAAGTAAATAACTCAAAGATATCTTGTTCAAATCGTTCATAATTACTGAAAGGTTTATACATGTTTTCCAAATATCACAGTCGTAACCCAACACATATAAGAAATTTCATTTACCAGCTAGCATGAGGAAGAATACATCTATATGCCTACATGTCAAATATACATGTCAATTTAATGTCATAACAGTGAAAACATCAAGTATTACCATACTCAACACTCTCACGGTGCCTGATACAATGCCTATCACCATCACACACAAACACACTGAGCACTGTTCAGGTGCTTGGCACGATGCCCTTCACCAAAGCACACATATATATTATTGTGTCTGCGCTTACTGTAATATCAGACTCCGAAAGGGTGGATCCTGGCCTAAGTGCTAATCAATATTACATAGCCCAATCGCGGAGCCTGGTGAACGTGTCACCCCTAACAGTACTTAACCAATATGGTCCCGGCATACGAGTCACCTCAAAATAAATACCAAATTGGCTCTATGGCCCAAGCTCAATCATCAACCGCTCAAGTCTCAATTAACCCTATTTCATATTACTAAATTCAACAATGTTACATATGTGAGGTATCAATAACATATGAGAAATTGAAATAAGAAAAGATAGAGATATCATACTCGGATATAGCATCATGACCGAAGGTACGTTTATAATTAAGGGAAACACCTCAAAATAGCAAGAGTAGCCCTATCATGCCTCAAACAAATAAACACATAGGCTAGACATGATTTCTAATATGAACCATATCTCAAATAATCTTACAAGTAGAAAAAATACAGATATAGCGAGGAATGATAGGAAATAAGTCTCATAGTAGTGTAAAATCCACCAGGATCATGAATACTCTAGTGCACGCATACACACCCGTCATCTAGCGTGTGTGTCACCCCCAACACATCTCAAATACATAGTTCTCAGGGATAATTATCCTCAAATGCAAGCATAGATGTGTTGCTTACCTCAAAAAATGGAAATCAATACTCCAAAAACCCTTCTCATTCGAAACGACCTATGAACGGCTAAAATCTAAACACACAAAAAAAAATTAATATCATCAATAATGTCGTAGGAAACAACCCCAAACAATAACGCTTCGATCTTTATCAAATTCCGAGCACCCATTCAAATACCAGTCCAACCATACCATTTCATCTAATTCAGACTCTAAATCGGGGTTCAAATCCTCAAATTACATTAAAAAAGTTTTTACTAAAATCCCTAATTGCTTCACTTAGGTTCATCAATTAATTTCTAAAAATAAAGATGGAATCATGGATAATGAACAAATCTGAGTCAAAAATACTTACCCCAATCCAAATTCTTAAATTCCCTCCAAGATCGCCCAAATCCGAGCTTTCTAATTAAAAATATGATAATATAACCAAAACCTTTGAAATAGAGCACTTAACTAATAATCAGCTCACGCATATGCATCGCGATCGCGGAAGCTAAAATACACCACTCCTAAATACCCCTCACAAACGCAGTCCAAATGTCGCGATCATGACCTTCATCGACCTAAACCTTTGGGATCAAATCCCCAGTCTCGCAATCGTATCCCTAATCTCGTGATTGCGAAGGCGTAGCTCCGACCTTTCCCCAGCTAGCCTTAATGCTATGCTAACGCGAGGCCCTCTCATGAATGCAAAGGCCAGCGATCACAATACACCAAGAACGCATCCCAACCTATGCGATCACGAAGAACAACCACTAGCTACCCAAATTCCTCTACACGATCGCAAGTTTAGCTCCGCGATCGCGAAGCACTACAGACGCACCAGCAATACCTAAACACCTAGGAATGATCCGAAACCACCCCGAAACTCACCCGAGGAAACTAGGACCCCATCTAATCCCAAAATATAATACGGACGTGCTCGAGACCCTAAATTACATAAAATAACATCAAAATCATGAATCGCACCTTGATTCAAGCCTAAGGAACTAATAAACTTTCAACTTCCAAAACTCATGTCAAACCTTATCAAATCAACTCAGAATGACCTCAAGTTCGGCATGCAAGTCTGAAATGATACAACGGACCTATTTTAACTTTTGGAACCAAAATTCGAACTCAATATTTATAAAGTCAATTGCCAGTCAAACTTATCAACCTTTCAAACCTTTAAATTTCTAATTTTACCCAATTTAAGCTAAGATGAACAAGGAACATACAAATCAAAATCTGAACATATTTCTAAGTCCAAAATTATCATAAAAAGCTATTGGAAACATCAAATCGCCCTTTTGGGGTCATCTACATAAAAATCAAACTCTGGTAAACTCTTACACCTTAAGCTTACAACCTTGGGACTAAGTATCCCAATTCACACCAAAACCTTCCTGAAACCAAATCAACCAGTCCGGCAAGTCACGTAATCACAAATACCTATGTATAATGCATACTGGCCGTGTCATTACAGTAAAGTGGCATTCTGGCTGAATCTGCTGGAACGTCTCAAAATACACCCAAATTTTCATGTAAGCTTCCTAAAACCGTTTCATGAAGATACTGAAGATCTAATAAGGGCGGTATTTGAATGTGCTCCTCCACTAGAGCTTAAGCAATATGAGCAGACCATTGAGAAGATTTTGGACCACCGTACGCTGGGTTATAGAAAAAAGAACAGAAGGATAGAGTTCCTTGTTCAATGTTACGGGGAAACAAGAGTGATCTGACTTGGGAGAAAGGATCATCTCTATGGAAAGTTAAAGAAGAAATTTTGGCATATCTGGATTCTGCCTCGTCAAGGGCGATGAGCTTAACTAGTAGGGGAGGTTTGTTAGCCCCTAGGCATGGTTAATCTAACATTGCATGGGCGTGATGAGGGATTTACATGATGGACCTCGGCACGACCCTTTGACGGATGTTAGCATCATGTTGGCAAGACTTCCCAACATGGGCATATGTAGATAGGCATGAATTGTGGCACTACAGCATGTGGTTTAGGTGGAGAGACCGTAGCATTGACGCGTCCAGAGCAAGGTAAAGGAAACATGTAGCAAAAGCATAGCAAGGGATGGAAAAGCTAAGGTAGGGCATTGTAAGGAAGATGGGCGCTTGCAAGGCAGGGTCAGGGGGGAGAAATGATCTTAGGCAGTGTCTAAGGTCGTATTTGCATCTTCTATTAAAGGATGATTTTTTAGGGGGAGAAATAAGTTACATTCATACACACTCATTAAAGTAAGATAGTCAACTATGCCTTTTTTATTAATTTATGTAAAAGATGGCTATTTATTTGTTTTGAATTTCAATTTGCTCTCAAGAAGCCACCAAATTACAAAAGCAAAAAGGCAATATTTTCTCCATTAAGCATGATTTATGGGTACCAGTGATATTAATAAGATTGCAATCAACAGTACTTTTTAATCATTTAAACTAGATATAATTGATGATAATATAAAGATTCTAAACAAGTGTATATAACAAAAAGTTATTAGGTGTTATAAATAGGATTCTATTTAAGGTGAATGTCTATATTTAGAATTACTTGGTGACTAAGTCACCATCTCCCTATAAATAAAGTGTTCTATTTCATTATAATTCATCCCAAAATTCAATAAGAATTCCCTCTCTCTCTTTCTCTATAATATTTTTCTTCTTCTTTTATTGTTTTATAACATGTTATCAGCACGAGACTCTAACCAATTGAGTAGAAGTTTTGGGATTGAACATAATGATTGTCAATAGTTGTATGAACTTCCTTCATGATTAAATTTTGATTTAAGGTAAGTATTTTACCGTATTTTTCTCTTTTATTCTATACTTTGATTTTAAATACAAGCAAAGACAACAAAGTTTGATTATAAATCTAATGGAGTTTGTAAGAAATTATAACCACCTTAAGTAGTAAAATTTCTATGCCTCGCCATGATCAAATTCATGTATGATTATGGGCAAAGAATGAAAACCCGTCCCATTGAATTTGCTCCATTCTCGTTCCCTTAAGAGAATGTGATAGCAGTATGTAATACATCTGAAAGAAGATAAATTTATTACCATGAATAATCAATAGATGTGGACGTGGCAATAGACGAAATTATATTGTCATCATTGTGATAATGAGAAAACTAAGTATTCTCAAAATAATCATTCAATATATAAAAGTATTATTTGTCATCGATTTGACATGAGATTTTGTAAAGCACACATAGATGGATATGGTCTATTCATGATTTGAATGTGACAACATGTGATTTATGAATATATATTCATTCTTCAAAGAATATGAACGTGCTAGTGGTAGTTAATATACCACACTCACCTCTAGGAGAAGGTTTGAGATGATATAAGAAAATAATGTCATTATTATGGCATGAATGGTCATTGGTCACGTACCTATTGTACGCCAAAATATTTTGGCATTGTGATTATTAAAAGACAACGGTAATGCAAGAAACAGATCTTGCATATAATTTTGACCATACCCATAATGGTATAACTTTCTCTTTAAAAGAGATATTCACCATATGGATGTTGATGAATATGTGGTAGTACCAAATTAATTGAGAGCTCTGGAAGAGCCAATTATTACTATTTTGGAGAAACACAATTGATTACCAATAAGGTATTGTGTTGTAGTAAGTCTCAAAGAAACTTAATTGAGTTTCTAAAGTATTCGCGAAAGAGGTTGGTTATATTGAGACTATAAATAAAGGAAAGATTTAATATCTTATATTACTACAATTTGTAGCGGAGCAATATGTATGTGAAAAGCTACTCGCTTTATTCTCCAGTTTGTACTATACAAATAAAAGAATACCACAATAAAATTGATATTTATTGATATAAAAAGCCATATCATAATAAACTTGGAGTTTATTGATAATTACACACGTTATGGTGTAAATCTGAAGTTTATCAATATTGATAATTTATCAGTTGGCATAATTGGTATAGCCATATCAATTTAAGTATGATGTGCGAAAATAATAGAGAATTCACATGGGTAAATATTAAAAGAACGAGAAAGTTCATTACAAATTCTCTTATATTGATTGTTCTCATTAATTAATAGATCAACTAAAATTGGGACTGAATCCCATGAATGCTGGAAATATCAAAGGTGAATATGGGCTCATTCCTCCGCCATGTATACCACATACGATGCATCTATGAGATGGTTATATGTGCGATTATTATTAACCCGCAACATTGTATTTGCCAGGTAACTTGCTCAATAATTTAATTTAGAGCATAATTTTTAGATTTGTCATTCAAGATAGTTCTTCTTGATAAGTTGGTTTACATCACAGCTGGTTTAGCAAAATAATTTATTGAGTGCCTCCACATAATAGCTAAACAATTGCTTATGAGAACAAAGTTTTGTATATCAGTTTGATATATGTTATATAAGAAAGTATATTATTTTCTCCCCTCACAAGTGGTTCATGGTCAGGAACCAAATAATTCCATCTTATTACCATTGATGTGCGGTGTATATTTTGATTAATACCATAAGCATAAGATGGCTTCTCAAAGTTGAGGAAACAAGTTAGTTTTTCTAACATGAGGGGGATACAAGATAAACAGTTGAGAAAAAGTTACGTGTAATGAATTATCATGTGTACATCTAGATCCTTGAATAAGATAATATGAACGTGAAGTTCATAAAAGATAATTCTTCTGCAATATATTGCAAAGCATGCCATACGCATTTGCTGACCCAAAGAAAGTAACTATATTCTCCTTGCAAATGCTCCTATTAAGTCATAGAAGGACAAAGTCTATGGTACGCTTAAAGCGTATAGACAAATTGGTTTCAAATAAACTTCTCGATATAGAAGATGAGCAAATAATCAAAATGATCATAATAAATGAGGCAAGTGATCTAGAAGATCACATAACATAACACTTCATAAAATCTCATGAGAGATTCAAGTACCTGAATATATGAATGAAGAGATCTCTATGTTATGTCTTTATGAAAAATAAGAAGGTTGGAACCGATAAAAAATATTTGTCGATGACATCTATGATAGCGCTAAGTATAGATGAGGATCTTAAATCTAGAGAAACAATTCAAGTAGAATTGGTTTCATATGAAAGACATGTTGTTTTGGACCTGCAGTTCAAACACTTGAAAGTATAAAAGTCAATAGTGTGTGCAATCACTTTTATTTATCTTATATGTCTAGCATGACATGAAAAGTTGATATGCATCTAAAGTCTATTTAAATGGCTTATTTGACTATAGTTATATGGCAATCCCCAAATGATTTAAATTGCTTGAAGCATAAACAATCTTGATCTTGAAGTACCACATCCTCAATGCAATTTATGCACAATGTATCTTGCTATAACTATAAGCATGATAATGTAATAGCGAGAATACCTCCATAGAGATATTGAAGAGTCATTCTATGATATTTATGAAGACATTATATCTCTATCAAGAATGATGATTTCAAGGTGCAATATATTCATTCAAGTTAATATGGCTGATTTCTTTATCAAATCTCTACCAACGCTCACTTGAAGATGGCGCACAATATTGGAATGTGAAGACTCAAGGATGTGAATTGATGCTCTCATCAGAGGGGGTTAATGCGCGTTGCACTCTTTTTCCCTTATAAGATTTTGTCCCACAGGGTTTTCTTTGCAAGGTTTTTAACAAGGCAACCAAAAGGCGTATTATTAGATATATATACTCTTTTCCCTTTTCTAGAAATTTTTTTCTCATTGGGTTTTATTTTAGTTAAGGTTTAAACGAGGCACATTATCTGTTGAATAAACATTAAAGGGGGGGTATTATAAATAGGATTCTATTTAAGGTGAATGTCTATATTTAGAGAGATTCTAAGGTTATTATGTGGTGGCTAAGTCACCGTCTCCCTATAAATAAAGAGTTCTATTCCATTGTAATTCATCCCAAAATTCAACAAGAATTCCCTCTCTCTCTTTCTCTATAATATTATTCTTTCTTCTTTTATTGTTTTATAACATTAGGTATATAGTTTTACTATTAAAATTTGTTGTTAAATGGTTATGGAAGTATATGCCGTTATTATAGTTTTAATAACATTGTTTTCGTTCCAGAAAATTGAAATATATGAAGAGTGTTGTACCACACCAATAATTTATGACAGAGAGCGACACACGATCAATTGGACATCAACAACATTGCATAGAAAGAACTAACTTCAAATATAGTGGGCAATACATACATACAATGAATATACTCTACTTTTTAATGCATATACATGATGAATAATTTTATTTATTTTATCACAACTAATTGTA
The DNA here is from genome assembly GCA_026770625.1 of Nicotiana glauca. Lineage (NCBI taxonomy): Eukaryota > Viridiplantae > Streptophyta > Magnoliopsida > Solanales > Solanaceae > Nicotiana > Nicotiana glauca. The sequence goes on from MU783406.1 coordinate 180,962, forward strand.
CAAAATGATAAATTCATAAATTTACTTCTTTTTTTCCTCAACCACGAGAAGCGTGGGCTAATACACTAGTTTAGTCTATAACCAAAATGCTTATTTACCAGAAAAGGCCACGTGTTGGCCTAAATCTTTTTTCCTTTTTTTCCTCTTCTTATCATTTCTTTTCACGTGACACCTACACTCATCCACCACTTCCTACGCCCCTTTTCCCCATGGACAAAACCACCATCATCTAGCAAAAGAGGCCATCAATGCACCATATTCACATACCATTATCGCAACACCATATTTTCCTTTTTTATCTTTTACCTGCTTTTTTAGATTAATAATTTGAAGTTTTTCAATTTCTCTATCAAGTTACCGCGAAAAAGAGAGGGATTTTGGTGGTCTCAAACCTATGATTTTTTTTCTAGGATTTCGTCACTTACAATTTCCTGGTCTTTCTAGTAAGTAGCAAACAATAGGAAAAATCAAGAAATTTTGATGTGTTTGTTTTCTTCTAACTCTTGTTTTTTCTTTTCTTGGTGTTTTCTTGAAATTCGTTGGGCATTATTCCTTGATGGGTAGATTTTGCTGCTAATGCTAATATTTGGATATTTATAATAAAAAATTAAATCCACCAAAATAGCTGAAGCTTGAAACTCAAAAAATGGGTTTATTGAGTTTGTAGGTGTTTTGATGTGATTCTGACTGAAGTTTGTTTGAAATGTTGATTAAAAGTGTGGCCAAATTTTGAGTTAATTTGGTAGAGATTTTCGAGTATATTTTTGAGTTTTGGATTGAAATTGAGTTGAAATACCTAAGAAGACGAATTTATACTGTATATCGAAATAATATACTATATACTATTTTAGTATATAATAAATCATTTAAACTGTATTCAATTGATTGAAAATGTTTATTATTACATTATATAATATAATGTAATAGCATACTATATTGAATGAAGAACCCAGGATCCCATTTTGGAATAGCGTATGCCATATCGGTACACATATAATTTAACGGTATATAATTTATTGCAACAATATACTATTATTGTGTATGACACAATGTAATAGTATACTATTATAATTGTAAGTTTTTCAAAAAAAACATTTTTAACTATTTAAACTTTTTTAGCAAAGTTCTTATGATATTTAGTAATATTATTATTATTATTTTTTTTTTTATTTATGAATTGCGTGGAAGGAAATCAATCCCATAGGACCATAAATTAGCTGCTTGTGCTAACTTAGTTAATTCAAAAGTTACCAAAGGGCCTTCTTTATAATTAAACAAAATAATAACAAGATTCCGATGTTTCTTGTATTTCGTCTTTTAGCTTTTGTTGCCCAAGATGCAAAGATGAAAGATCTTTTATTGTTAGGTGGTGATTGATATTTCATCGCAATGAAGATATGAGAGCTTCAGAGAAGACAACAATGGCGAAAATGAAGGAGAAGATTCTAGAGAGAATTTATGTTTGAGAGGAGAAACTGAATCATATATTGAAACTCTAATTACAATCTACTGAAGCTATCTATATATACACGCTTCAATTATAGAATCTAACCTACTGACCTCTTGCCTCTAAACTAACCAATCTCATAATTAGTTACAACTAACTAATCCTTCTTAACTAACTTAACTCCACTCATGTGATAGGCGAGTGACCACTTTTATCTTCAACACTCCCCCTCAAGCTAGATGGTGCAAACAAGTTCAGCACCCCTAGCTTGCTTATTAGGTAATCATGTTGCGATCTTCCTAGAGCCTTTGTGAACAAATCAGCCTCCTGGTCTCTAGACATCACATATCTCGTTTTGACAATTTATTGTTGGATCTTTTCTCTGATAAAGTGAAGGTCTATTTCTATATGCTTCGTTCGTTCGTGGAATATAGGATTTGCAGCAAGTTGAATTGCTGCCTTACTATCACAGAACAACTTCACTGGCAATTCAATTTTTGCACCTAATTCCTTGCATAACCCTGTCAACCATAGGATTTCTGAGACTGCAGCAGTCATGCTCCTGTACTCAACTTCTGCTGAGCTTCTTGATATCGTGCACTATTTTTTTGACTTCTAAGACACCAAGGAATCTCCCAGCTTCATCATGTACCTTGTTACAGACTTTCTGGACACTGGACATGATGCCCAGTCAGCATCACAAGATGCTGTGAGTTTTGGGCAAGGCTTTGAGCTCATCAGTAGACCAAGTCCCGGTGCCCCTTTTATGTACCTGACAACTTTCGTTGCTGCCTCCATGTGAGACTTCTTTGGGCAATGCATAAATTGGCTCAACACATGCGCTGCATAGAAAATATCTAATCTTGTCATAGTGAGGTATAGTAGTTTCCCAACTAATCTTTGGTATGGCCCTGCATCTAGCAGCTTTTCATCATCTTTCAGCTCCAAATGTTGATCATATTCTGCTATTGTAAATCTCTGATTGCATTCCATTGGAGTGGCTACTGGTTTTGATCCTGCTATTCCAAGATCAGTAATTAGCTCCATTGCAAATTTTCGCTGGTTCATCAGTATTCCTTCTCTTGATCTTGCTATCTCAATTCCCAGGAAAAACTTCATCTCCCCCAAATCTTTGATTTTAAAATTGCTTTTGCAATATAGATTTTGCTTCTGAAATTAAGCGAGGATCATTCCCAGTTATGAGAAGATCATCTACATATACAAGGATGATCACTAGACTAATTCTTTGCCTTTTGTGAACAAGGAATAGTCAAATCAACTTTGCACAAATCCTGAAGTGATCAAGGCCTCAGACAGCTTCAAATTCCACTGTCTTGAAGCTTGCTTCAATTCATAAAGTGATTTATGCATCCTACATACTTTCTCCCCTGGCTGTGAAATTCCGGAGGCAAGCATATATAACTTCTTCAGTGAGGTCACCCTGAAGGAAGGCATTATATATGTCCATCTGATGCAAATTCCAGTTGTGTGTTGCTGCTAGGGCAAGAACAATTCTGACTGTCACCATCTTGACCACAAGGGAAAAAGTCTCCTGGTAGTCAAGCCCTTCAATTTGATTGTATCCTTTTGCAACCAAACAAGCTTTGTATCTTTCAACTTCTCTATATGCTCTAAATTTTATTTTTAATACCCATTTACAACCAATGGGAACTTTCCCTGCTAATAAATCTACTAAGGACCAGGTCCCATTCTCGTTGAGGACACTCAACTCTTGTGTCATAGCTTCTACCCATTTAGGATCTCCTACTGCTTCTTCATAGCTGGTAGGTTCCTTCAAGCTAGTAATTTTAGAGAGATAAGTCTTGTACTTGACTAAGACTCCATCATGATTCAGAAAATCTTGCATGGGATATTTGCAAAATGTCTGTGGAGCTGAGCTGGCCTGTGATCCATTGCATATATAGTCCTGCATCCAGGCAGGTTCTTTCACAGTCCTGCTAGATTCCCTGGGTTGGTTGTCTGAGTTTGAAGGAAAAATTTCTTCTAAGAATATGTCTCCTATCTGTTGTGACTGTTGTAGATCTTTAATAACTGGTGGTGGCAGCAAGGGTGGTGAGTTTGCAGCAGGTACTAACTCATGTTGTGATTCATCTGCAGAAGAGGGAGTTACAGCTTCTTGTGGAGGACCTGCAGTAGAAAATGAAGGAGATGATGGTGTTGTGTCATTACTGGGAACTGATTCTATGACACTATTGGAAAAAATCTGCAACTTCCCTTCCTTTAAAAGCTGGAAAGGGAAAATATTTTCCATGAATTTTACATCCCTACCGACAAAAAAGGAGTTAGTCAAGAGATTATACAGATTATATCCTTTCTGAGATGAAAAGTATCCTATATGCACAACCCCAATGGCTCTTGCTCCAAATTTATCTCCCATCACTAGGAATTTGGCAAAGCACAAACATCCTATGATCCTCAAATGTTGTAAGGAAGGTTCTCTTCCATACATCAACTAGAATGAGGACTTCCCTGATAGCACTGACATGGGAAGTCTGTTAATGACATAAACTGCTGCTTGCACACATTCTCCCCAAAACTTAAGAGGCAAATGACCTTCCAGCCTAATCGCCCTAGCCACCTCCAGTATATGTCTATGTTTTCTTTCTACTACCTCATTCTGCTGTGGAGTATGGACACAAGAACTTTGATGAATTATACCATATAATTGAAACAGATTGTTGCATTCAGAATTGAAAAATTCAGTCCCATTATCACTTCTCAAAATTTTGACTCTTCCTCTAAACTGAGAAGGCAAAGAAATGTTTCAAGCATACAATCACATCACTCTTAAGTCTCAGCAAGTAAACCCATATCATTCTAGTGTAATCATCTACTATAGTAAGAAAAAATTTGTGTCCATTGTGACTAGCTACTCTATATGGACCCCATACATCTACATGAATCATATCAAAAGGCTTATTAGATCTACTTGTACTCTTTGGAAATGGCAATATTCCTTGTCTTGCTATTGGACATATTGTGCAATCTTTTATTCTGTCGTTGTTTACTTTGAACTTCATGTTTGGGATTTGTTTCACCACTTTATCAGGGGCATGTCCAAGTCTCTCATGCCAGACCCCTAGATCCTCTTCTACTATGGAATGATCATGTGATTGTACAGCTGCAGCCTTGGTTTTGTCCTGCTTATGCTGTAGATTATATAATCCTTCAAGCTCCTTACCAATCCCCTTCACTTTCCCATTGTGAAGGTCCTGCATGATCCAAAAGTCAGGATAGAAGGACAAAAACAATGTAAGTCCCTTGTAAGTTTAGAGACTGACTTAAAATCTGGAATGTATGGTACATTCATGATCACACCACATTCACCAATCCTACTCTCTCCAGTACAAGTAATATCTAGTGATGTACCATCAGGTAAATGAACCTTAGAGTCGGACTTTAGTCTATTAGTATTAATCTTGTCAAGTAATTCTCTAGTGTGAACCATCTGATTAGTTGCACCAGAGTCTACTATCCAGTTTTTACCTTTTGATTTGTCAGCTAATGTAGTAACCTTGGTCGTACCTACAAAATGCTGTGAATTATCACCTGTGTCTTTCTTGAGCAATTTCAGAATTTGATCATATTGTTCTTGAGTGAACATGATTGGTTGAGGCAATGCAGGGGTTGGATTTCCAGCTGGTGAGTTCAGCATCTGCTGCCCTTCCTGAGATACTGCATTGTCTGCTGCTTTTCCTATATACTATTGTCCTTTATTTGTTGTAGTGTTAATCATTGGTCTTTGTGGAAAATTGTTAGCTTTCCTCCTTGCTTTGAAGTAGTTTGGATAGCCATGAAGTTTGTAACATGTTTCTCTTGTATAACCTTTATAGTTACAATAGTCACAAAATAGATTGTTTCTTCTAGGCTTATATGTGTTTCCTATATTAATGCCTCCTTTGTTAGTGAAAAGTGATGTACTATCTCCCATGTCTAATGTCTCTATAGATTTTCCCATATTTCTCTGACTTTCTCCATAAAAAACCATAGAATAGGCCTTGTTGACAGAAGGTATTGGGCTCATCATTAAAATCTGACTTCTAGGTTGTGCATATGTCTCATTCAGGCCCATCAGAAATTGTAGCAATCTCTAATATTTGAAATGCTCTGAGTAGCTCGTAGATTGTGAACAGTCACATCCAGGACATGGCATCAATGAATCATATTCTTCCCATAAATCTGTCAATCGTGAGAAATAGGCTGACACAGTAGAAATTCCTTGCGACAAAGTTGTAATTTCCTTATGCAGAAAAAATATGCGAGATCCATCGACTTTATCATATTTATCCTTCAAATCTGTCCACACTTTATGTGCACTTGACTTATACACAATACCACTGAGCAATTCCTAGCTCACAGCATTCATGATCCAAGACAAAACTATTGCATTACATTTTTTTCACAGTTCATGCAATGACTGATCAAACTTATCCTTAGTGCACTGTCCATCAACAAACCCTAATTTGCTCTTTCCTATCAATCCTATTCTCATAGATCTACTCCATATTGTATAATTCTCACTTCCAGTTAGCTGAATTGAAATCAAGAAACTACCTGGTGTGTCACTTTGCTGCAAAAATAGAGGATGATGATGATTGATGGTTATGGCAGTTGAGTTTGTACTGGTTCCAACTGGAATTTCTTCTCCAATTTCTACGTCTATCAACCTCAAATAGAATGAATTTTATTTTCCACAACTAACAGAGTTTTTCAATCGCAAATTGCGGAAAAAAAAATCATATGCCCAAGCTCAATCGATTGAAAATTCACAATCGATCTACGATAGAAAATTGCCGGAGAAAAATAATGAGTGACAGCTGCAGTGAACATGGATCTATCGTCCCTGCTCTGATACCATAATGAAGATATGAGAGCTTCAGAGAAGACAACAATGGAGAAAATGAAGGAAAAGGTTCTAGAGAGAATTTCGGTTTGAGAGGAGAAACTGAATCATATATTGAAACTCTAATTACAATCTACTGAAGCTATCTACATATACACGCTTCAATTATAGAATCTAACCTATTGACCTCTTGCCTCTAAACTAACCAATCCCATAATTAGTTACAACTAACTAATCCTTCTTAACTAACTTAACTCCAATCGTGTGATAGGCACGTGACCACTTCTATCTTCAACACATCGAGATGAAGGTAAGGTTTTGAGTGAGTTTGAGATTTCCTTTGGTAGAAATAAAAATCAGTAGTCCGTGGTGGTTATGGGAGGACTAATAAGTAGTTTTCTAGACAAATGAACCAGGCCTCCCTAATAATATGTCAGTATATGATATATACCAATTTGATATCATAAAAGGTTGAGCTTTTTTATATATAGAAATAAATGAATCATTTATAATACCCTGTCATTACGTGATATATACCATATAAATATCATAGAGGATTGAGAAATATCTTTTAATGAAATGAATTTGTCCTCTATGATACCATGTGGGTATCATAAAAGGCCGAGAAGTATTCCTTGAAAGAATGAATGTGCCCTATGTTTTACCCTATCAGTATATGATATATACCAGGTTGGTATCATAGAGGACTGCGTATTTTTCTGGAAGGTAAGAATTGGATCTCTATGATACCCTATGATATATACTATGTGGGGATCATAAAGGATTGAGTCTATTTCTCAAAAGGAATGAACCCGGCCTCTAAAATATATACCATCTGGGTATCATAGAAGTATTTATTTTACTGAACAAATGTACCAATCATTTATGATACCTTGTCAGTATATAATAGATACCGTGTGGGTGTCATAGTATACTGTAACAATATACTTCAACTCCCACTAATATATTATTTTTATTATACTATACACTAGAATGAGTTATAAAAAATAAAAATGTACTATATTAGTTCTCTTTTTTATTGATATAGTAAAAATAAAAAGAGAAAAAATTAAAAAAATAGAAATAAAGGAGGCAAAAAGGTGTGCCGAATTAGATTATGAAAAATAAAAAATAAAGAATAAATAATTTGAAATAATAATAAATAAAATTAGAAAAAATAAACAAGAAAGAAAATGCAAGGAAAAAAAAAGAGAAGAGAAAACAGTTATAAAGTTGTATACGATCAACATCGTGTCGAGGGGTCACGTCGAGAACAAGTTCAATATGGACCGGGCTAGATCCCGATGACAGGATACAAAACTTGAAGATAAAAGTGATCGATGAACATTGGGGCTGAGTATGACCAACATCGAGATAATACTGTTATGAAAGAGCAAGATTCCCCCGGATGCCCTAATATCACGGCGTAAATTCCAGAACAGATTTGTACTAGGCGGTTAGACAGTTGTATAATCAGATTCCCTACTACAATTAGAATTGTACCTTATTTAGGATTTCTCTACTATATAAAGGGGACCCCAATTATTTGTAATGCATGAAATCATTGACAAGAGAATATACATACAACAATTTCTTCTTACTGTTTATCGGAATCATCTTATTATTATTTTATTGTTCTTGTTTATACACCTCGAGTCACCTTAGCCTGAGGTCGGGACTAGCTCGCACACTGGTTTGATTTACCTTACTCTTTAATTTACACACTTGATTCCTTGTTTATTAGTTAGTATTAGATTGAATCATATATCTTTAAACCCACAAAACAAACTTAATAATTACTCGAATTTTAGGGTAAACAGTTTGGTGCCCACCGTGGGCTAAATATAATAGTGATTATTTCAGTACTGATTCTAACACACGTTATTTTTGCACTTGTTCTTGTCAAGAATTTTTTTTCTCAGGTTGAATCATGTCAAACTCACAAAATGCAGCCGTACATGGCGATGATAGTCTTGGAATTCACGGGGAAAATAATAACGTAGTTACTCCAAGAGCTAGTGCCACACCAGTTAACCCCGGGGAAGTGCTGATTGCAGAACCAGTCGATGTTAGTTCGCACATTGCGGACCTCAGAGGAAGTGTACGCAGGGAAGTCCGATATGACGTCCAAGGAACACAAGGTGTAAGAGTCGGGGGAGTTAGCCTCCAGGTAATATTCGAGATGCTACAAGCTCAGCAGGTTGTTATCGCTCAGCTTCAAAGTTAACATAAAACTCCGATTGTGGTCGAACCAGAAAACACTAGCCATACTGAGCAGGTGCCAGAAAGGTCGAACAGTAACGAATCATGGACTGATCCTGCGATTAAGAAGATGCTCGAGAAGCTCACTAAAAGAATCGAGTTGAAAGGGGAAAAAATTGAAGATAATGAAAAAAAATGGAAATATACAACTCTCGCATTGATCAAATATCGGGGGAACCCCCGATCTTAAAAGGTTTTTATGCCAAGAATTTTGTACAAAAGCCATTTCCTCAGAGTTCGGCTCCGAAGCCCATTTCCAAGAAGTTTCGTATGCTAGACATACCTAAGACAATGGGACAAGCAATTCTAATGAACACATCACCTCGTACACATGCGTGATTAAAGGAAACGACTTAAATGATGATGAGATCAAGTTGGTTTTGTTAAACAAAATTGGGGAAACTTTGTCAAAGGGAGCAATGATCTGGTATCATAACTTGCCACCAAATTCTATCGATTCATTTGTTATGTTAGCAGATGCCTTCGTGAAGGCACACGCTAGGGCCATAAAGGTCGCAACGAGGAAATCCAACATTTTTAAGATAAGACAGAGAGGTGATGAAATACTAAGGGAGTTCACATCTCGATTTCAAATGGAGATAATGGAATTACCATCGGTCACATGTGATTGGGCCGTTCAATCCTTTACCCAGGGGTTGAATGAGCAGAGTTTGATCCCGTCACGACAGTTGAAACAAAACTTGATCTAGCATCCATCTGTAACTTGGGCGGATATGCATAATCGCTATCAATCAAATATCAAGGTCGAGGACCAGCTGGGAGCCCCCTCAGGTTTAGTTCATCAAAATAGATTGGCAGTTAAAGCCCCGAGAGATACCGACAAGAAGCCTAGGTCGAACAGAGAATGATATCAGTCATATGTCGTAGATCGATGAAACAATGGTTCGAGGCGCAATCCTCCTTAGAATGATCAAAGAAATGATCAAGGGAAAAATTCTTGGGGTCTAATGAGTAGGAATGTTTTTTGATAAACATACCAATCCTACAGGAAGCACCTCGATTATCAGAGTATATTTTTAGTGTCGATGCATTGGGGATCGTATCGGCTATCGAAAGGATCAAAGACACTAGGTAGCCCAAACCTATACAAATTGATCCTTCTCAAAGAAATCCAAACTTGATGTGTAAAAATCATGGCACGTATGGCCATAGGACCGGAGACTGCAGACAGCTGGGGGAGAGGTAGCTCGATTGTTCAACGAGGCCACCTTTGAGAGTTTCTCAGTGATCGAGCTAAGAATCACTTAAAAGAAAGAGATTCCAATAGAAAGAATGAGCAGGAAGAACTGCAACATGTAATTCATATGATGGTTGGCGGGGTCAATGTTTCACAAGGGCCTATATTCAAACGAACCAAGGGATCACTAGAGAGAAGCAAAAATTGAGGCTATGTGCCCGAAGGCATCCTATAGTTTAATGACGGAGAAGTGGAAGGCTTTTCTCAGTTGCACATCGACGCCTTGATAATTTCTATTTTGTTAAATAAAATTCAAGTTAAACATGTTCTAGTTGATCCAGGTAGTTTAGCAAACATAATCAAATCGAGGGTCGTAGAACAACTTGGCTTGCAGGACCAAATTGTGCCTGCATCTCGAGTCTTAAATAGCTTCAAAATGGCAAGTGAAACAACGAAGGTGGAGATAATCCTACCAGTAAACGTGGCTGGGACCATCCAAAATACAAAATTCCATGTAATTAAAAGCGGCATGAGATATAATGCACTACTCGGGAGGATATGGATCCACAATATGAGGGTAGCACCGTCGACCCTCCATCAAATTATGAAATTCCCGACAGTGGATGGTGTGAGAAACGTTTACGGGGAAAAACACGCCACAAAGGAAATGTTTGCAGTCGATGAGGTGACGTCGATATCATCACTCTCGACCTCAAAAAAATCAAGCACCAAAGATAAGCAGGTGGCCAAATAGCAATCACCGTCTCTAGCTTTGACTGAATCGAGGAAACATGTAATCGAAGAAGAAGAAGAGGATTTCCTTACTCCTCAAACATTCATTATTCCCAAAGCATCAGATGCAACCAAGTCAACGGTCGAAGAGCTGGAACAGGTGATACTGATCGAACATCTACCCGAATGAAAGGTATACCTGGGAATGGGGTTAACCCCCAAACTTAGGGAAAAACTCATTCAATTTCTTATCGATAACATGGATTATTTTGCTTGGTCCTGTTTAGATATGACAGGAATCCTACTGGAGATAACAACACATCGGTTAAGCCTTGACCCCAGGTTCAAATCGGTGAAGCAAAAGAGAAGACCCCAGTCCCAGGTGAAACATGCATTCATAAAAGATGAGGTGGCTAAACAACTTAAAAAGGGTCCATTCGGGAGGTAAAATACCCCTAACGGTTTAGCCAATGTAGTCGTAGTCCCTAAAAAGGGAACAAACTTAGAATGTGCGTAAATTACAAGGATTTGAACAAGGCATGCCCTAAAGACTCTTTTCCACTACCGAACATCGATCGCATGATCGATGCCACGGCTAGCCACGAGATCATTACCTTTATCGATGCCTATTTTGGGTACAATCAAATTCAGATGAACCCAGAAGACCAGGAAACGACCTCGTTTACCATTAAGTATGGAACATAATGTTACAATGTAATGTCTTTCGGGCCAAAAAATGCATGAGCTACATACCAATGCCTAGTTAACAAAATGTTTGAGGAGAAGATAGGTGAATCAATAGAAGTTTATATTGACGATATGTTTGATAAGTCCCTGCATGTAGAAAACCATTTAACTCATTTGTAGGAAGCATTTGGATCGTGAGGAAGTACAACATGAAGCTTAACCCAGAAAAATGTGCCTTCGGGGTCGGCTCGGGTAAGTTCCTCGGCTTCATGGTGTCAAATTGGGGAATTGAAATCAACCCCGACAAGATCAAAGCCATCGAGGATATCACCATCATAGATAGCGTGAAAGTCGTACAAAGACTAACAGGACGGATAGTTGCCTTAGGCCGATTCGTTTCGAGGTCATCAGATCGAAGCAACAGTTTATTTTCCTTGCTCAAAAAGAAAAGTGATTTCGCATGGACCCTGGAATGCCGGCAAGCATTGGAGGAATCGAAGAGATATTTATCGAGCCCACCTCTACTTCCCACTCCGAAGGTGGATGAAAAGTTGTACTTATATTTGGCAGTGTCCGAAATGGCGGTAAGTGGTGTGCTAGTTCGAGAAGAGCAAGGTATGTGATTTTATGTTTATTACATCAGTCGAACATTAGGAGATGCTGAAACTAGATATCCGCACTTAGAGAAATTGGCACTTGCATTAATAAACGTATCTAGAAAGTTAAAGCCATATTTCCAATGTCACCACATATGTGTGTTAACCACTTATCCTCTCCGGAATGTTTTGCATAAGCCCGAGTTATCCGGCCGATTGGCCAAATGGGCCGTCAAACTTGGTGAGTACGACATCGAATATCAACCCCGAATGGCCATCAAGTCTCAAATCTTAGCTGACTTCATCGCCGATTTTACGCCAACCCTCGTACCCGAAGTGGAGGAAAGAACTTTTGCTAAAATCGGTACATCATCGGGGGTATGGACCCTCTTCACGGATGGTGCCTCAAATGTGAAAGGGTCCGGGCTTGGCATTGTCTTGAAGCCACCTACAGGTAACACTATTAGACAATCTATTAAAACTTCTAGGTTGACTAATAATGAGGCCAAGTATGAGGCCATGATTGTAAGTCTCGAGCTAGCTAAAAGCTTGGGGGCAGAAGTTGTTGAAGCTAAGTGCGATTCTCTTTTGGTGGTGAACCAAGTAAACAAAGCTTCAAAGTTAGAGAGGATAGGATGCGAAGATATTTGGACAAGCTACAGGTAACCTTGCACCACTTCAAGGAATGGACTCTAGACCATGTACCTCGAGAACAAAACAGTGAGGCTGATGTGCTTGCAAACTTTAGGTCATGGTCGAAGAAGATGATATTATCCTAGGGACCGCCGTCCAATATCGAGATATGTGGTCAAGGAAGGTCATGCTGAGATAAATTCTACAAGTTTGACTTGGGATTGGAGGAATAAGTATATTGCTTATTTAAAAATGGAAAGCTTCCATCGAACCATAAAGAGTCGAGGGCCCTACGAACCAAGGTTGCTCGGTTCACATTGGATGAAGACGGAATGCTATATAAGAGGACGTTCGATGGACCATTGGCGGTATGTTTAGGGCCGGGAGACACCAATTATGTTTTATGAGAGATTCACGAAGGCACTTGTGGAAACCACTCCAGTGCCGAGTCTCTAATTTGCAAAATTATCATAGTAGGGTTTTACTGGGATAGCATGGAAAAAGACACGAAGGAGTTCATTAAGAAATGTGATAAATGTCAAAGGTTTGCACCGATGATTCATCAGTCCAGAGAAAAAATTCATTCAATTCTGTCCCCGTGGCCTTTCATGAAAGGGGGACTAGACATTGTCGGTCCTCTACCAGCGACCCCACGTAAAGCTAAGTTCATTTTGTTTATGACTGGATACTTTTCTAAATGGGTGGAAGCATAGGACTTTGAGAAGGTCAGAGAAAAAGAAGTTATAGACTTCATCTGGGACCACATCGTGTGTCGATTCGGGATACCTGCCGAAATCGTATGTGACAATGAGAAGCGATTCATCGGCAACAAGGTAACAGAGTTCCTCGAAGCACACAAAATAAAAAGGATCTTATCAACGCCGTATCACGTGAGCAGAAACGGACAGGCCAAATCGACAAACAAAACTATCATTCAAAACTTGAAGAAAATATTGAACGACATCTAAGGGAAATGGAGAGAAATTCGACCCGAGGTTCTTTCGGATTATCAAATGACATCACAGTCCATTACGGGAGCAACCCCATTTTCTTTAGTATATGGCTCTGAGGCCTTAATTCTAGTTGAGGTCGGGGAACCTAGCGCCAGATTTCGACACACATCGAAAGAATCAAATCACGAGGCTATGAATACTAGCCTCGAGCTATTAGATGAAAAAAGGGAAGCTGCACTTGTTAGGATGGCGGCACAGAAGCAACGAATCGAGAGATATCATAATAGAATAATTAACCTTTGACACTTTGCAATCGGGGACTAATTTCTAAGAAAGTCACCCTCAACACTCGAGACCCTAATAAAGGGAAACTAGGCCCAAATTGGGAAGGACCATATCGAGTGATCGGAGTCATCGGAAAAGGATCCTACAAACTTGGCATGATGAGAGGCGAATGATTGCCAAATAATTGGAATGTATCACTACTCAAACAATATTATTTCTAAGGTATGACCCTCTCTTTTTTTCCATTTGTTTTTAAGACTAACTCGTTACAGATGTTCGATCGAAGACGTCGAGGTCACCCTTCTACACGAAGAACATAGGTTTAAAAGCACATGTTGCACTCTTTTTCACTTAGATCGGGTTTCATCCCAAATCGGTTTTTCCGAAAAGGTTTATAATGAGAAAACAACTATGTGCTACCTTAGGAAAATTCAACAGTATCCAAGGCTTCTTTTCAATCATCCTCGAATACTGGGGGGCATCACCCTCAGAGGTTATATTTTTTAGCAAAATACTTCACGCCAAAGAGGGTCTCGATAGGAAAATTTTGTAATGGGCCAAATGGTCAATGAACTGTGTCCATTTATCAAAATGTTATCGGGAAACAAGTCCAAGAGACATAACCGAAGGCTACGGCCATACTAAAGGGTACGACCGAAATGAAGGTTATGGCCATACTAAAGGCTACAGCCTAAATAAAGGCTACGGCTGAAATAACGCGACTCGGAGACGTCCAAATTCTGCAATAAAAATAGGCCTTCGAAATTCTTAGAAAACCGATTAATAAAGGCTACCCTCGGCAAAATAATCAAAGGACTTCGATAAAATCATCCCTCGAAAAACCTTAAGAGGTACCAAAATATTCAAATACAAATTTGTGCTAAGGCAAAAAAAAAAAGGGTTTCGATCAACACTAAACCCTAAAAAACCCAATGGGTAAATATTGCATGCCAATGCATAAATAAATTTTTACTAAGTCTTCTAAGCTAATGGCCCGATCTAAAAGAGCCAAAGGGCCAACACACTTAGGGTTCCAGATCTTGTTCTCACGCAATCCAAATTCAAGGGTTCGATTTACCCAAGCCCAAATAAATAATAACTTGATTATGGCTCGGGGACTCACCGTTATAAAGTACGATCCCTTAAGGGTATATGCCCCAAAGTTCGAACCCTATTCGAACTCGACCGCGACAACTTCAAAGAAACCATCCGAGACGAAATCTCGAACATACCTTTCACAGAATGAAATTAATACAAGAATTTTGTAAAGCATGAAATATTAAGAAAACATTCAAGGAAATTCTTCTTTTATATACTTGAAAAGGGATACATACAATAGACCAACAAAAGGTCTTACAAAAAGAAAAATACAAAAAGAGAGATAAATCCTATCTATGCCCAAGGCTGGTCTCTCCCTCGGGAGCAGCTAGCTCTTCAGGTCCATCTTCATTATCGGACCTGCATTGGCTACCTTCGTCATCACTGTCGCTATCGGAGGAGATGAGAAACTTGGCATCGGCTTCGAGCGCCTTTGCTTGAGCTATCTCTTCGGTGAGTTCGAAACCTCGAGCATGGATTTCTTCAAGAGTCTCCCTCCAAAATTGGAACTTGGCCAAATCATTGCTCCGTTTCTCCCGGTCAGAGGCTTCTCTTAGCTTCATTTTAGCAGCCTCAGCATCCCATAAATACACAGCAACGATTTCATCAGCGGTGGACTTCGTTTCTTAACCTCAGCCCTGGCTTCAGCAACTTTGTCCCTGGTTTTGGCTAGTTTGGCCTCGAGCTCTCAATTCTGGCCTGGCCAATATCGCTCCAGAGTTGGGTCTAACCCTATGCCAGTTTGGCTATAGCAGCCTATTTTTTCGCAGCAAGCCGATCCATAATTTCCTTCCATTGGTTGCAGTCGGCCTTAACCTAATCGACCTCCTCTCGAAGTAGTCCAATCATCTCCAGTTTTAACTGCATCTGAGATACTGAATTGTTAGCCTCCATAGTTGGGTCTTTCAAAATAATAGTTACCTACTTGTCTAGCTCGGCCCTATTTTTAAGAGCTTTGGCCAATTCAGCCTGAAGGTCCTTGACCTCTTCCTCCTTTTGACTGCAAAGGAGCTTTAGGGCCTTTTCTTCATCCGAGGTCTTTGTTCGCTCGACTATATTGGCTCAGTTCAGCCTTAAACCAAGTGAAGTCCTACGCAAGAAAAGATATGTTAGCTAGGATAAGGGGAGAAGAAGAAATTGTAACGATAGGAATTAATACTTACTTGAGAGAAAAGATGTTCATCCTCTTCCAAGATAGTAGATGTATCATTTAGATCGGAGGCATCATCGAACCCAGTAAAGCAATCCTAGAAAGGATCATCTTCACTGGGGACTCTACTTAAGTCAGGCGTTCTCAGAGCTCGGGCTTCCTTTATTGCCTCCGGAATAAGTCGGTAGAGGAGGAAAGTGACCTATTGTCATAGCCCCGAGTAAATCACTCGGGGCGCTCTGTTCAACTATGGGGATTTTGGAACCTGTCCCCATTGGGGTTGATGGTCGAGGAATAACTTTGTCCTCGGGTGATTCACGGGCTTTACCCACGTCTTTCTTCGAAATCTCCTCATCACGAGGCAGGGTCTCCGATTTGGAGGGCTTGGCGGCTTTGGTTGGTTTCCTGGTTTGGGTAACCAGCACTGATTCCCCGCCCTCGTCTTCTTCTTCGTCATTTAGCTGGTGAACTAAGTCTAGGTCCACATGGATAATATTCCTCCTATGCCTTGAGTAGGACCCCTTCCATCTTGAGGGTCTTCAAAATTCGAAACCTTTTTTCTCTTATTATCTTTCCTCGATTTTGGAATTTGGGACTCGTCTCCTCGCCGGACGGGGCTGGCCTCATTTCAGAGACATCTCCAATGCTTATATAAATGAAAATGGGTGAGTAAAGTAATGCACCAAGTAAAAGGAAAGCATTGAAAACTTGTGAGAGGAACTTACCGTGGTATTTGTCTTCCCATCTGCCCCTCGCCAAGTCACGCCATCGGCGCTCGTCATACGAAGAGGTCGCAGCTAATTTATGGACCCAGTCCTCGAGGTTGGCGATCGCATGAGGCATCTAGGCAACCGCTACAAAAAAGATGAAGGCATCACACAATGCAAAAACGGAATACTAGAAGCTACTAGGGAAAAACTTCACTTACGATCGGGGTTCCACTTATTCGGGAACGGCATTTTCCCCTCCATGATGATGTGGGAGGTCGTCACTCGTACAAATGGCTCATCCAGTCCTGGACCTTATCCCCATCATTGCTTGCAAAGAAGGCCTTCGTCGATCGGGTTGGAGCTTGATCAGCCCTTGAAAAAGCTGAGGCTGATACAATCGGATAAGGTGGTTGAGGGTGAACTCTTGGCCCTCGGCCTTGCTGGAGAAATAGCGAAGCATAATCACTATACGCCAGAAAGAAGGATGGATCTGGCCGAGGGTGACCTGATACCTCTTGCAGAATTCGATTGCAATTGGATCGAGAGGACCCTACGTGAAGGGGTAAGTGTAAACACTTAAGAACCCCTCCACATGGGTACGGATACTCTCCTTAGGGGCAGGAATTTGTACCACGACTTTTTCCCCCAGCCACAGTCCTTCTTCATGGCCTTGAAGTGCTTCTCTGTTATTGAACAAATAAACCTTGATACATGCTCGCATCGACTAGGAATCGTGGGGGGATTTTCAACTCTGAAGTCTTTCTTTATAACATAGGGGCCGGGAATAATCTCGTGAAGGGCTGGCGCTTTATCACCGGCCGGCCCGGAAGAGAATGAGGAAACTTTCTCCTTTTGAGGAATTATTTTGAAAGTTTTCGCCATTGATTCGAGTTAGAGGAAGCGGAAACAGGTGGAGTTTGATATCTGTTGGCACAAAAAGTGTTAGAGTAATAGGTAATAGGATAGGAAGATAAAGAAGGGGAGAGATAAAGGAAGTTTGAAGATGGAAGCAAAGTTTTTTATTCGAATTTGAGCCTTGTATTTATTGGCAAGCGACTAAGGTTCGACGGCGCTAGTGGCCGACCACCACTAGTGAAGCATTTAATGTTTTGGGAAAGCGAATCGACAAGATGTTTCGGTCACTTCGAGCGCCTATGTCACGGGAATGACGTCATCAAGGACTCTAGAAAATCGGGACTCAAGTCGTTTCATATCATTTTATTCTAAAAACGCGGGGACTATCTGTATACGGTCGAAATCATGTATCCCCGATTTTGTAGGCTCGGGGGGTCGCGTAGAGAACAAGTTCAATATGGACCGGGCTTGAGCCTGATGACAGAATACGAAACTCGAAGATCAAAGTGCTCGATACTGGGGCCGAGTATGACCAACCTCGAGATAATACTATTATGAAAGGGCAAGATTCCCGCTGAGGCCCTAATATCACGGCATAAATTATGGAACAAATTGTACTAGGCGGTTAGACAGTTGTATAATAAGTTTTCCTACTACAATTAGAATTGTACCTTATTTAGGATTTCCCTACTATATAAAGGGGACTCCAATCATTTGTAACGCATGAAATCATTGACAAGAGAATATACATACATCACTTTCTTGCTTACTGTTTA
This sequence comes from Nicotiana glauca, assembly GCA_026770625.1. NCBI lineage: Eukaryota > Viridiplantae > Streptophyta > Magnoliopsida > Solanales > Solanaceae > Nicotiana > Nicotiana glauca. The sequence continues at coordinate 199,208 of MU783406.1, forward strand.
TCTGAATCATCATATTGTTATTTTATTTTTCTTGTTTATATACCTCGAGGTCGCCTTAACCCAAGTTTGGGACTAGCTCGCACACTGGTTTGATTTACCTTACTCTTAAAGTTCCACACTTGATTCCTTGTTTATCAGTTAGTATTGGATTGAATCACATATCTTTAAAACCATAACACAAATTTAATTGTTACTCAAATTTTAGGGTAAACAAATGTATATTGGTTCTAATAACAAATTTGGAAAAAAAAAATAAGAAAAAGAAAAACAAAAGGTATATTATATAAAGAAAGGAGCCAAATTGAGTGTGGAATCAAATATGGTGAAAAATAATAATAATTAATAACAACAACAACATAATTTGCACACAAAAATAAATGAAAAGAAAAGGAGAAAAAAAGAAAAAATAAAGAAAAATGAGAAAAAAAGAAAAGGAGAAAAGAAAGAAAAGAAGAAAAAAAAAGAGAAAAAAAGAGGCAGAGAAAAAAAAAGAAAAGGAGAAAAAAGAGACAATCTTAAAAGCTACAACGGGTATGGGATAGAAAGGATAATTAATTTGATGGGTAAAAAAAGATATGGGTAGGCAAAGATAATTCGTTTGGTTTTTATGAGTAATCGTATCGTTTTTTCTTAATTTTTGGACGAGATAAACAGATTAAATTATTATAAATCATTTTCAAACTTTCCGTCTTTAGTCAGATAGGATAAAATAATTAGGGCAGGTTAATATTTGGTTGATCGGCAAAAAAAAGACTAATGCTGCTGACTTTATCTCATTCTATTAACTTTCCGGATAACTTCGTAATTAAAATAGTAAAAGATGCAACAAAGAGAATACTTGTTCCACTATGGTGCAAAGTTTGACAATAGTCCAGTGATTTACTCCTTTCATTAGACAAGCAATGTGCCAAAGCCTACATATGTCCAGCAATTCTTAAAGCAGAAGGCGGATACAAGGTAATATTACTAAATGATTTCAATTTTTTTACCATAAGTATAATACAGTAGTATTTGCCTCATTACTTTAAAAGGCAATTCTTTACTTTATTCATTCTGTCACAACTACATTTTCTTACTTCATCTTTGCAAGTTTGGTATCCTTGTGCAAGCCTCTCTTTCTCATCCCATTAAAATACTTGAACAGAAGGTGATCCAGCAGTTTCTCAGGCAGTGCTCGAATGATGAATCCTTGAATAGCATGTGGCCAGTACGGCACGCAAAATTCCCCATAACCGATCCATCTTATGCTCGATTTACTATATGTTTCGGCTGATGGAACGAACAAAGAAGATTTCTTTATATGTATCATCTTTGTTGCCACTAGCAGCGGAATCTAGAAAATACAAACATGTTCATCAGTCAATATGCAGCCTATGGTTTTTCAATTAGGGATAAATTCCTTTTGTCTCGGACGGTCTTCCATAAAGCAAGTAAAGCAACTATTTTAAGTTTCACATTTGTGGAGACCCCATTTTTTGTTACACCTAATATGATGTGTACAATTTAAAAAAGGTTCTGCGAAGAGGAAAAGTTTGATTTCTTACTTTAACAAGTATAGAGAAAGGGATATGCAAGTGCTATGATTTCTGCCAAAAAAATTGCACTTAAAATGAATATCGAACTCTAATTTCTCAAGAACGTGTGATATATAGGGAGTAACAACTTGATGAGAATGTTGATATAAAATCTCAAATGTTTCGAAGAGGAAAAGTTTGATTTCTTACTTTAACAAGTATAGAGAAAGGGATTTGCAACTGCTATGATTTCTGCCAAAAAAATTGCACTTAAAATGAATATCGAACCCTAATTTCTCAAGAACGTGTGATATATAGGGAGTAACAACTTGATGAGAATGTTGATATAAAATCTCAAATGTTTCGAAGAGCCCTCTGGAGTTGATTAATTTATACATAGTAGACAAGACTAGTTTTTTAACTTCAAAATAGATTTGAACAATTCGAAGCATACGAAAATGTTTTTGGTTTTCTGTTTAGCAGTAAAAACTAAGATCACTAGATGATGAAATTTGAAAAAATATTACCTTAATCTTGAATGTTCCTTAAAGCATAATAATCAATTCGATGTTGATGGAAATATTTTTTCGGAAATAAAAGTATTAAGGAAAATAGTACAATTAGAAGATAATAGTCTAATTGATACACTCGGTCAAATAAAAGTATTTGATTCTTTTTCCAGTGCCTATATTGCTAATGGAATAATGTTAATAATTCTTGTTATCATCGCTTCAGCGGAAAGAAGTTTTTAAAATTAAAATTAATAAAACCTTACCTAAGATCAACAATGTCTCGAGAAAGTTTAAATAGCTATATTGTCAATTAAGAAAGTCTTATTAGGAGTTATTGATTAAAAGAAAATTATTAAGAACTTGTATCTAAAGAAAAATAGACTTCAAATAAATAAATAATTTAAAAAAAAAAAAAGAAGTTAAGGCACATCCTAAAGTTTGGCTTTAGGCAACAAAACACGTCGGGCCGTAAGACGGAATATTACCAATTCAATTGCATAAAACTTAAACCTTCTAAGAAATTAACCGGTTGGATAGGAAACCTATGACAAGTGTAAGTAATCCTGGATTGATTCAGTTTCTTAACATCAAGCACCTCCACCTACGACCGTTAGGTTCTGGGTTCGAGTCACCGTGAAGAAAAAGTGTGGAAACATTATAAATTTTCTTAGTTTGGGAGGAGTTTAAAAAAAAAAAAGTTGCAACATGCTGTTGACCAAGTCCAAAGAATTGGTAAACATGAAGTCAGAGGTCTAACAAGAAAAACAAAAAAGGTAAAGCGTCATTTTTTGAAGTCCTCCGTTAAGTTTCCTATCATTAAGTATTGCCTTTACGATTATTCATTGATGTAAAAGTAACAAAGAACCTACCTGGCACTGAACATCGATTCCTTGTTGCTTGTATTCAACACTCAGGGATTTTGACAACATCTGTACGTACCTGCATTTGGAGCTTAGACTTCATTTTAATTTGTCATCCCTTTAAGCTTTTAATTTCTGCATAGTTGTATGATGAAAAAAATACAGTATAGCTACAAAGTTTCAATTACTCCTATGCCTATGTGTATACACCAAAATAGGACACTTAAATAATTATGTAACCAAGGGGTGTTATGTATTATAGGAGGCTTCAAACCCGAAGGGATAAGCAAACAACACAAATAAATACAACTATATATATGATGAATTCAATTTCATTCGAATAAGAATAAAATCATAAGTGTCAACTTCAATTTCCAAATTTAAGGTGAAATACAACTATATTTGCATTATAAAGAAGAACCAATCCTATTCCAATCCAACTCCCTAAATTCGTAATTGTCTCGTTTCCTATTCTAGGAATGAAATGTAAAAGGAGACTAAGAGCCTATTTGGCCAAGTTAAAAATTTTAAGCTATTTGGCCAAGACATAGAAGTACTTTTGCACCGCAGCAGAAACAGTTTTTCTGCTTTTGGGAAGAAGCAGAAGCAAAAAATGAATTTATTCAAGACAAAACTATCCTCGCTATAAATTTATATTTTCTAATTATCCCTTATTGAGTTAAGGATTTTTTTTTCCATTTTAGTTTTTAGTTTTTACCATTCTTTTAAATTTAAAGATATAATAATATACATGAATCATATTGTAACTTTCCAAATTCTTTATTCACTTTTTTTATTTTTTATTTTTTCTTTGTATAATGTCTTGTAACTTTCCAAAAAACTTACGACTTCTTTCACCAAAGATAGGTGTGAGCTAATTTTTTCGCTAAACCCAATCTTCTTCTTCTTTTTCTACACTAAAGTAAATTATCTACATAATCCTTCAATTATCTTCTTACAGGTAATCATTTATAATTTCTTCTTTTATAGGTTATTAATTTCCGAATTTTTAAAATAGTTATCAAATCTAATTTGTGAAAATTACCTACAAATAGTTAATAAATCTATAATTACACCGCATAATCCATTATTATTAAGAGAATAAGAAAAAGCCCCAACATCACAATAAGCCACTTGGCAATTTAGGACAAAGTTAGTTGGTTAGGTTAGGTAATAATTATTATTTTTGAATTTAAATTATAAAAAATAAAATAAATTATGCTTTATTTGTTGTTAATAATTAGTTATCCTTTTTGAATTTGAATTTAAACATACTTAATTAATTCTTTTACAAAAACAATATTTTTTTATATATTTAAAATTATTTATATTTTATTCTCAATATCGTCTTTTAAGTTTGACACTCAAAATCATCTTGTTACAGCTACCATAGCTATACAAAATTTCACCCGACGATATTCTTCTACCGATAAGAAATTCAACTATTATGCCAATAAAGACACTACTGCAGAGATTGAGGAAGGAGATGGGTCTTCTGGTATTTCTTTAGAAATGCAAGGGAAGTCTTCTACTAATATGGAGGCGTTGTGTGATAGAATTAGAGATAAAATTATTGAGAAATGTTATCATGTGTGAGCGATTTTGCTTACTATTTCATGGTGGATTACCAATATATAGTAATTGATGGAATATACTTCTAATTCATGCTGAATAATGTATTTTGATTATTCAAATCATCGTATAAACAATAAGTAATTATAGTAGATTATATTATATGATTTGGTATAACTATACATGTTATATTGATTTAAATTTTTTGATATGTATGTTTACTTTATATTTTATTTTTTAATTAAATAAAACAAAATAATAATAAAAGTCTCTTACAATAAATATTAAAGTTTATTTTTCTCTTTAAAATAATTATAATTTTGGTACTATCTTTTTGATATATTATTTGACACTTAAAAGTATTTTAGAAAAATCGACCAAACATAATTTGTTTACCAAATATTGCAAAAAATACTTAAATGAATTGGCCAAACACAGACTATTTTTTCCAAAAGTACTTTTGAATAAAGCATTTCTAAAAAAAAGTATTTTTTAGTTTTTGGCAGTTTGGCCAAACAGGCTCTAAATTTTATATATACACAGCAGGTGAAAAGTATCTATCAGATCATTTAAAACCTGTGTCTACATCAAAAATTGGTTGGTAATTGGAAAAAATGATCATTTTGGATGCCCATGGAATTATTCAAGGTATGCACAGGTGACACCACAGATAGTTGAAACCGCTCAAGGTACATGAAAGATTCTTTTTTCAAACCATCAAAGGATGCAATTAAAACTCTTATATAAGGTAGACTTAAACAATATGATCTTAGATAAAAGAAACTTTATACTAGAAATTAAAAAATCGTAGATTAAAAAGATATTAAAAAAATGTTTGAATAGTGTACCATTTTTTTGGTAAATTTTTTTTTTTGGTAGGAGTAAATATCTTACTAGCAGAAAAGAAAAAAAAAACATTTCATATAAATACAGCCTTAAATTATTTTTATGAGTAGTTTTGTTTTGAAACCAATACGAAAACTGCAAATACTTTTTAGGATGCATTTAAATTCAAAAGTGTTGAAACATTTTTAGAATTTCTATTTCAATTTTTGTAGAAGGTTCAACGAAACAGAATTATAGAACTCTCTTTTAATATAATAGATGAAAAAACTGGAAAGCGCGGGTAGAATAATTTCATAAGATTCTTACGCTTTGGTGGCGGCATAGATGGAATAGAGAGGATAGGATGAGACAGTTGCGGAGGAGCCCGATCCTATGTTGACAATAGCACCCTTTTTCTTCTCCAGCATCCTCGGAATAATCGATTTTGTCACCCACGTTAACCCCTCCATATTCACCTTCATCAAACCCTTCATCAACTCCAAATCAACCTCATGCATAAATCTCGCATAAGGATATGCCAATCCAGCATTATTAATCAATATTCCAACATCAACACCATCAACAGCTTCTTCTATTTTCTTTACAATTTCTTCTGGTGGACACTTTGCAAAATCTATAATAACAGTTTTAATGAACATTTTTCCTCTATATCTTTCATGGATTGCGTTAGCTGTGTCCTCAAGTTTTGAAGGGTTTCTTCCAACTAAAATGAGATTTAGACCCTTATTTGCCAATTCAAATGCGAGGGCTTTGCCTATTCCGTCGGTGGAGCCAGTAATCAGAGCCCATGAACCGTATTCTTTCAAATTCTTTGATGGTCTCAAGAAGCTTGCCCATACCCATATGGAAAAGCTTACAACGGATTTGGAAAGAGAAATTAAGCCAACAAAAAGAATAAAGTATTGCAAATACGTCTCCATTAATTATCACTGGGAAGAAGCTCGATTTGAGCCACCTAACTTGTTTAGAATAATTTATGGAAATTAATCAAGTCTTAGTGGGACAGTCACAACTCACAAGGTATCTTTCACTGCCGCAAAGTCCGGGAGACTCCTAGGGTTAACTGCATAAAAGTCAAATTCCGCAACTTCCAAGCTGACTACATCTTGAATTTATCGACACAGTCTAAAATATGTAAGTACGACTTTTGAAATTTGTTATCCGTTAAAAAAGGGTTAGAGTATTTGTGTGGTTATAAAAATTTTTTATTAATGGTATAATTATAAGTTTAAGCTAAATTGTTTCTAAATTTAAGAAGTCATTCTTTTTCGAACTGACAAAAAAGGAAATAGTTTCACGTATCTTAGATAGTAGTTTGATATGACACCATATTTAAAATAAAGTAAATTTTTTAGAACTTTTAGTTTAAAATATGTTATAAGTTATAAAAAATTTATAATCATAAATATTCCATAACATTTGTATGACTCATTATATTAAATGAAAAAAATAAAAAGCTTAAAATTATTTATAAATATTAAAATTTGTCACTTTTTTAAAATGGAATAGTAAGAGAAAGTATGTCACATAATGGGAACCGGAGGAGTACTATGAATTTACTTATATGCATAGACAGGGACATAGTAAAAAAAAGAACTTTATAGCGCCAGATTATTCGTGTGTTCGGTAGTATGGATAATTTTTAAGGTTAGTTTCATTAACCATCACTTATAATTACCTTTTAGATGATGTTATAGTGTAATCTTTTTCAAAATATCAACTCACAAAAGTTAAATTCAAAAATAATTTAAAACTAAAGAAGAAGAAAAAAGAGCAGCTTTTTTCGCTTTACTTCTCTTTGCCAATTGCCATGGTTACTGTAGTTGGCAAGCTCGATCGATATACTGATCACTAAATGGTTTCTTCACTAAACATTTCCTCCTTTCTTTCAGTTAAAGCTTATGGTATTCGGTTTGGCAAAGATTATGAAAAAATAAGTTCTTGCTGAATTTCTTTTACAAGAAATAAAGACGATTACAAACAAAATTTACACCTTTTTGCTATGACTTTTGCTATCTTTCGTTCAAGCCGTTTGCACCCACAGAATCATGCACGTTTATATTTGTCTGTTTGATTTCACTATTTTCTGCTAAAATCTAGTGTCAACACTACCCTCATGTCTCATTTTCCAGCCTTCTAAATTTTTGAGTGCTGCAAAATTTACAACCAACAACAAAAAAGATGCACAGAGAATTATACTACTATGCAAAATATGTGTATCCGCAAAACGATACAGTTAAATTTGTTACGTAGTTTATAGATAAGCGAACTGATTTGTTTCCAAAAATGATAAAGAAATAAAATTAAAAGTAAGACTTAGCAGTTGAAATTAAAGAAGATGACGAGCATGGTTCCGAGCGCAATGTCTCCGAGAACAGAAATGAAAGCAATATAAAAGGCAAATAAAGTTGTTTAATTGAGAGCGAAAATGGAATGCAATATATGTTCTGCCAAGAATTTCGTGTCCTACAATGGCTGTTGAGCCTTCTATTTATAGTTATACCTACGGAAACAAGATTCTAGGATCAAGCTCATTTATATGATACTAAATAAGTCATTAATGAATATGCAATGGCATACCATGAATGCAAAAATTCTTCATTGAATGTTATCCGATGGCAAATATTCGATCTGCTCCCGTTGACCATGCTCCCTTCGGGGTTTACACGATGTCAATTACAATGGTTGTTCCCGGTACTGATTGTTACTTGATTTGCCTTTTTCCTGTCTTCGGTTCCACGTGTCATTCTATCATTCGATCATTTATTTTGAATCAATTTTACCTATATAGATAGTTCTCTGCTTTCCGGTGATACATTTTTGTGTCATCGGAAAGTTGGTGAATATCTCTTTTTTGGCGGGAAAGTTCCTGAACAGTTTTTGACACTTGAAAGAACGCACGTCTTCTCACATTTAATACCCCGAACACGTATTGTCCCACGATTCAGTCAAATATCATTGTTGGTTTTCGAAGTAATCATGACCATGATTTTTTTCGTCTATATCTTTACTTCTACTTACTATTTTACTTCTTTCACTTCCAAAATTTTCATAAGTCTATCTTCTTCTCTCCACTAACCTTCTACCTGCTTAGAAAACTTTCATCTTCTCTAACTCTTTTAAATTTTTTTTACTACGTCTTTACTACCATGGCTTCTTCTCTTGTATCTTTTTGAAACTCTGGCCTTCTCTTTGGTGGAGGCCCAAAGAAAAAAAAAAGACGTTAATGCGATTCTGAGCCTCCCACCGTAAATACCATCATACCAAAATACCTTAGTACTGCTAACTACTTCCAAGGAAGGCCCCTGCTGCGTTTCATGGACTTGGATTATTAGTAGGTACCCCTCCTCCATTCGCCCTCCTAGTATCCCTGCAGTGAAGGAGGACTGCAATTGTTCTAATCTCAACATCCTTACTCCGGATATGATAGAGTGAGTTATCTTTACCAATGAGGGTTTTACGTATGCCTATATGTATCCCTTTACCTTGGGTTCGTTTTCCTTGGGGACAAGTGAATGGCTCGACCCCGTAATTTTGGAGTTTTATCACATGTACCGAGTCTGCTTGGCAAGTAGGCCCGTTTATATGGCGAACGTGGCTTGCCTACGCCAACTGTGCACGGACTAGGTAAACCCTCGCCCTTACACACATGGTGATTTGTACTCCCCCAATATTTTTCGTGGGGGAGTAATAAACTTCAGCAAATGTGGTCACCACACTCTTTTCACCAGTGTGGACGATGACAATGATCGCGAGTGGATAGAACTATTTGTCATCATCGCCACCAGGGACATCATCCAGGCTATAGCTCTGTATTTTCCTGAATCATTGAACTGTTTTCATAAATTTTTGATTCATTTCCTTCCTCTATGAACGGATTACTTACCCCTTCCCCATATCCTTCCCCATATCCCCAAGGGAGGAGGACTGCACTTTTTTTGTTTTGAAGGAGTGCCATCTGTTGTCCAAACCAGTGGATCTTGCCAAATACCTTAAGCGGATGGCTTCAGAGAAAGATATGAAGAAAATACGCTCCCTTTCTGGGAGTGCTTATTGAATAGTGCTTTGGACAATGCGGCGACGGTACCATGATTGCTTTCTTAACACTTGTTTTCTATTTATCTGTTGTAATGGGATTTCTAATCTTTATATTATTTTTAAAATGCCAACTTTCTTGCTTCTGATGGCCTGCAGAAATTGATCCTCGTTAAGCAAGGGCTCGCCTCCAAGAGGAATCATCTATTAGGCTTTAGCATAAATTTCCTCTTTACGACATATTTTTGATGAAAAATGATGTCATAAATAGATTGAATAGCATGTATGTGTCTCTTAATTTCCTGACTCGTAGTTCATGTAGTGCTTATTGCTTAATATTTTTTGACTATGTGATTACTTGCTTTAACTCGAGAGTTGAAATGGAACCGTCCTGACTAGGATCATGTTCATTGAGTGATGTAAGGTCTTGATTACATTATGTGTTATCCTGTGTCAGTCTAGAATTGCCCTTTGTGTTAGTCGAAACGAAATGGCACATTACTGTGTACTATTCTAATATTCTCTCAATCTCAATTCATACATCAAAATTTTCTTGTTAGTCCAGTTAGTGATGCGATTGATTATATTCCTGTATTGATAGATCATATAGTTATTGTAATAGTTGAGCGGGTACGCGAATTAGTTTCCTTACCCTCGCATCAGCCAAATACTGATCTAACCAACCACCCATTAGATGTGGTACCTACAGTTCCTACATCTTCTATTGCTGCTAACATTGATGAGGTTAATGCATTAGGTTCTAATGACGACCATAACTCTCCAGCCTCACATAGTTAGCCTACTTTGTTTGGACTTTATTGTTGATCCTTGTGGATTTTTTGTACTTAACAATATTATTATATGCATTATGCTATATATATTAAATGTATCATTAATTTATATTAATATCAGTAACTTTTTATTAAGTGTATTTAATAGCTTTTATGTAATATGCTTGAACAGAGTACATTTAAAATAATAAATAAAAAGAATTTAAAAAATCAGCAATATATTAAAAATAAATTATCGACGGATACTTTCCGTAGCTAAAATTATCGTGTAAAATTAAATCTTGCAACGAATTGGTGACAAAAAATTTTTTAAGCAGGGAGAATTAGCTATAACACGTCTAGCGACGGACGCTTTTGTCGCTATAAGAACTGTGAGCACGTGACTTTTGCCACACTTAAATTACTCCTATAAAATTCCTTAGAAATAGGATTTTTCTTTTATTATTTAAATTTTAGGAATTAATTGCATGATTTTGTGTCCTGTTTGCATTTTTTGTGTGCGCATTTTAATTGATATAATTCCAAAATACAAAATAGTGCGTATTTTAATATTACAAAAAAAAATAACAAAAATGGTTCTTTTGCATTTTTAAAATTTGTCTTAAGTTTTCTTTTAAATTAGGAATTAATTTTGGAAATTAATTAGTATAATTTTAGAGTCAATTTGGGTCTTTTATTTTTTAATTTTACATTTAATAAAATCTAAAAATTTGAATCAGAAAAGGAAGAAAAAGAAGAAAAAAGAAATAAAAGAAATTGAGAATGAAAGGAATTTTTTAAAAAAAATTAATAGGCTGGTGTGTGTAACTTGGGCCATTTCCAATTCCAGCCCAAGTCAAACACCCCAAAACACATGCCAAGTCCAAGCCCAATCCACTAAATGTCCGGTCCACCCCACCCCCCATACAAAACGACGTCGTTTTGATGTCGTTTAATCCGGATCGTTCATCATGCCTCATCCAACGGCCCCTATTGATCCCCCATTTTAATTAAAATTGTCTAAAAACATACCTTAAACCTAAAAACATAATTCATCCTCCTCGTATCATCCCCCTTGTACCGCCGGTGTATAACCACCATGTCCCCGCCGTGCCTCCGCCCTAACTCCGCCGCCGAAAATCGCCCACGGCGGCGGTAAGCTCCAAACCCACCCAAATTTTCACCATCAAATCCTCTCCTCCTCCACTTTCCAATGCTCCAAATAGTTTCCCTCGAATGTTAGCCGACCTGTTCGAATATTTAAAAATAGTGGTGTCGCCTCCGCCGCCCACGGCGGCGCCACCACCAAACGACCCCAGTTTTACACCCTGTGTTCTCCCCAAGTTCCTCGTTCCAAATCCATGGCCGGCTTCATTCGAATCCTCCTACATGTCCTCGAATCTCAAATCAAAAATCCGGCCTAAACCCTAATTGCTCCAAACCTCATCAAATTGATGTTACATGACCTCCTCACCTCCTTCATGCTGAATCCCTCATCAGAAGTGCTCGAATCTCATCGGAGCAGATTGATTTTTAAATTTAAAAGGGCAGCAGAATCCTAGGGCTATAGTGAGTAGTTTCTTTCTTTCGTCTTATTTCTTCTTTTTCTTTGTTATTATTATTTCTGTTTCTTTGTTTTTTTTTGTTCATGCTGTCTATGGCTATCTCTTTTCAATTTCTGTCTTTTCTTCTTATGGTTTCCTGTTTAGTTTTAATTTTTGTTTAAATTCTGAGTCTGTTCATGTTTGAATCTGTTCTATTGATTTTCATTTGGTCATGTGATTTCTTAATTTAATCAAACTTTTGTTTTGATTCAGTGATTACTAATATAGGTTGTAGTTTTATTAGCTAAGTAAATTAGATTTGTGTTAATAATGTTAATTGTTCTTAGAATCAATTTTGTTTAGTAGAATTAATTGCTAAATAATTTTTGTTAATTTTAGGTTTGTTTATAGCTGAATAATTAGGACTCTTAATTAACCATAGTCAAATATTATCTAAGGTAAAAGGTTTGGGGGTCTGGTTTGGTCAGTAATTTTAGGGAGTTTCAGGGGTAGTTTGGGCATAGGAAAGGGTAGTTTTGTTAAGATTGGTAAATTCAAAGCTAAGGTAAGGGTAGTCTAGGTATTGTATAGTTAAAAGAACACCCTAGGGCCTTCTAGAATAGGAATTTAGTGTAGATTTTAGCAAACTTAGGGCAGTAACTTGAGAGACAAGTTAGAAATTGAAGGGTTAATAAATGAAATATGAAATTAAAAGAGAGGGAAAAATGGGAGGGCCATCTAGAACCTTCTGCCCTATTTGTTGCTTATAAAAGGCAACCCCGATGCCTTCTTTAACAAGTTAGACACCCCCTGAAAATTCCTAGAGATTTCAGCCATTAAAATTCCCTCCCAAAGCTGTATTTTTCAATTTTCAGATCTACCTTTGAAGTTCAAATACTAAAAAAAAAACATCAGAAAACAAAAGAAAAAACCAAAATATTTTATTATTTAATTGCTTGTTTCAGTCATGCTCAAATTCTGATTTGCATTCTCCATTCTCTGTTTGAAACTTGAGTTTTAAGTAGCTGAAGCTTAGCTAGTATTCAATTCGAGTGAATTTGGGCCATTAAGTGGGTTTCAGTTTGAATCTGGCTTAGCAAAAGGTTCAGGGATATTTAGAGTAGGTTGTTGAGCTTCTGTGGGTTTGTCCAAGCTGGTTTTGGAGTGGTTTACTGAATTTTCAATTAGTTTGTTGAGTTTTCCGGATTTCAAACTCATTCCTAGGCTAATTGAGTACTGATCTGTTGCTGTTGCCTGCTATCCACTGCTGCTGATCCTATTTTCCTCTTTCTGTTGTCTTAATTCCAGGTACATGTTTCAAACTTCCTGTAAATCACCAGTTAGGAAAATGAAATGAAGAGCAATTGCATTTGTGGCTAGTTGTCCTGATAGTGCTACTGCCTGTAGCTTTTAAAAATAATTTTGTTCTCATTTTTGTATTTCTGAATTGGACTGTGTGGTTCAGACTGTTTTGGAATCCTAAGGGACTGTTATGTGGTGATATTCCATCGTTAGCTTTAGTCAGCTTCAATTAGGGCTCAAACGTATACATTGGCATTATAATTCCTAATTTGATTGTTATTAGCATCTAATTTCGTAGGACTTTCTGATTCTAGGTATGTTGGTACTAAATCTTGGGTGTTGATTGTTTAAATAACAGTATGAGTGGTGTTATAGTCAAGGTAATTAATTATAGTCAACTTTGAGAGCTATGTTCAGGCATATCAATTAATTTCGGAATTGCAAAATATATTAGTCAATCAGTAAAGCCTTCAATTGCTTATATTATATTTAGAGCTAATCAATAAAAAATTGTTTTTTATTTCTCCCTGCTAGCTAATTCGTGCACTAATGGCTTGGGTCGTTTGGGTAAATTCTTTGGGCTCATTGGCAGGCCCAACGTGGGCTAATTAACAACCCTGAAGGTTACTGGCCCGCTTTTGCTTCAGTTTGGACTTTGGGCTCACTTTGAGCCCAAAACTTATTTGTTCATGGATATTGCATAGCCCGTGTGACTGAAGTATCCTTTTGTTCAGGCTAATTCGTAGGCCCCAAATTGCCGGAAGTCATAAAACGCTTTCAAAAAATTACACTAGGGATAGGGAATTAATTCGCAAGTATAAAATTGGGTTTCGAATTAGGTAGCGGGTTCAAACTAAAAGGATCTTCCCTTTTATTTGAATTCGGACTTGAATTTGAGGCCCGAGTTTATAAATGTGAATTAATCGGCCTTCTAGAGACAAATAATAAATAAAAAAATTATAGTCACTTTAAGTTGACCTTTAAATAATAAAATGAGACGAGCCTCGCCAAAATAAATATGCGATTGTGGGGCCCTCATTAATTACCTGATTTAAAAAAATACTTAGAACTTGGGGCGTGCCGTCTAACGAATTTCATAGCCTCCCACAAAGTTAAAAAGACGTTAGTCACTTTAGGTGCATTTTTAATAATCTTACCTTCCTAAATACGGGTGTGCATTTCATGCAACCCAAACCCAAATCCAAAAATATTGAATAAGAATGTGTCGAGGATCCGGGTGCATTTCATGTGACGTGATCTGAAAACACATTTTTAAACGACGTTCACTTTCATAAAAAAATGTAAAGGCGGTAAATAACTATCAAATTGCACTATAGATTGGAGCATGTATAAAAAATAGATTTTTAGACATTTATAATAATTTAAGCGACGGTGCTATAACCACGGGATCCGGGGGTGCCTAACACCTTCCCTCGGGTCAACAGAATTCCTTATACAGAATTTCTGGTTCGCAGACTCCAATTGGGAAGTCGAAAATTTCCTCGATTTGGGATCTAGGTTAAACCGGTGACTTGGGACACCAAAAGCCAATCCTTTCCCAAGTGGCGACTCTAATAAATAAATAAATAATTTCATTTCGAATAATGTCACTTTAAATGAAAAAACTCCCTTATACATTTATCCTTCGGGGTAGGTGTACAAAAAAGGAGGTGTGACAAGAACAAACGACGAACTTTGTTATGTGTTGAAGGGGGAAAAGGCGTCAAAATAGCGACAGAAACAAGCAATATAGCGACGCATATTTCCCTCGCAAAACTTTGCTACAGATATATTTCGTCGCTAATCCATCGCTAGTTTTGCGACGGTTTGGTTTTTTTCGTCGCTATGGGTCTAGCTACGAGCATTTTAGGGACATACTTGAATCCGTCGCTAAACAACTGTAGCGAAGGAAAACATTAATTTAGCGACGGAATGCGGCTGTCGCTAAACAATATTTTTTTTGTAGTGGTATGTTTTTTAATTTGAAAATAATTTAACTTTAAATTTTTTTTATTTTATCCATCTTAACTAAATGAGAAGCTTTTACACCTTACTAATATATGGCATATTTAATATCACAAGTTATCTTAAACATAGTACCAAATCAAATTACGTAACGTAAATTGAAGTTGATGGATCTATAATACATTACTATAATAGTAAAAAGTGAAAGAAGCTATTGGAAGACACTTGGGGCCTTGAGAATCCAGATTAAGGGTTCAAAGAGGAAGCCAACATCTTACAGGACTCTTTACAAAGCAACAAAAATGCCTTCCTGCAGTAAAGGATATCAAGAATAGCTTTATATGTAGTTATCTCTTTATTAAAGAAAGGGTTTCTCCTTTTTTTGAATTTAAAAAAAAAAGAAAAAAAACCTCAGAAACGAAAGCAAACATTAGGGGCTATTGATAATATGGAAATGCAATGCGGAAATGATGAATTAGGGGCTATTTTTTAAGTTTGATATCTCTAGTTTCATTTTTCATATTAGATCAAATGTGATATCAATTTTGAGTTCTTTACTCAATATTGATACTAGGTGCCAACATTGATAATAGGTGCCATGTAATCGTCAAAGTTTACCTTTTTCATTATGTTAGATCCCCTATGTAATTTTCCTTTATTGCTTTTTTATATAAAAAAAAAAAGATTGATACCCTAGAATGCAACCATCGAACTTGTATTCTCTAAGCTAATTACTTCCTTCCATATTACTTATCCTAAATCTACCTTTGGTTTCACTCAAGGAACACACAAGATTCTAGCCTAAAATCCTAACCAAGTTCATTAATAAGCCAGCATTTTCCACCCAAAATCCTAGGAAAATGTCTCAGCAACAGCAGCCAGTTCAGGGTTTTCCTAATGATATGCCTATTCAGCCTAAAAATACCCCAATTACTCAATCTTCTTCTCATTCAAATGGATCATTTGGAACAGTATTCATTATTCTCGCAGTGGTTTTGGTTGTATCTGTTCTTGCTTGCTTAATTGGACGCATTTGTAACAAAAAAAGCCATGGTAATCACTCACCAAAACAGAAAGAGGTTAAACATAGCCATGAAATCCATCCAAGAGAAGGTGACATAGAATTTGGTATTGATAAAAGAATTCCAACTTCTAAAGTTGCTGCGTCAAATGGAGATCTCATTCCAACGAGTACTATGCCGTCTAACAATGGACATGAAGGTAAAGGAGGGGTGAGGTTTGCCGAAGATCATTTAGAATCTACGTAATTCGCCACAATAGGTTAATAATTCAGAAAGGGAGTCCCTGTCAACTAGTAGGCTCTTTTTATATATTTGTTTTAACTTTTCTGCGGATGCTCTGCCTGGTGGATGTAAATTCTAATATTTCCAATTCATCAACAATTAGTAAATCAAGTGGGACCTGTTTGCTTTCCCTTCCTTTTAGTATGAAAAGGATGCATGCTATGTATAAGGGGAAAGTTATAAACTAATAAATAGACTATGCTAACCAATTGCACTCCGTCCGCTTCTTTTCATATAACAGACAAGAATATTAAAAAAGAAAATAGAATTTTGACACATTGGCTAAGCATATGTAACGGGGGAAGTGCACAGATACCCAAGTACTTTTTAACTTATACCGAATTTTTTAATTTCTTTTAATTTATGCTCGGTTTCTAATGTAAGTAATTAATAATGGGACAAAAATACCCCTATCATTATCATCGGAGATTCCTCTTCATGGTAACGGAAAGGGTATGGGACTTGTGTAATTTGATGGTATTTGAAACTCTCCATGAAGAGGAATCTCCTATGGTAATGATAAAGGTATTTTTATCCCATTATTAACTACTTATTAGAAACCGGGTATAAATTAAAAGAAATTAAAAAATTTGGTATAAGTTAAAAAGTACTACGAATATTGGGTATATGTGCACTTCCCCCAAATTTATCTTTTTAAGAAGTATAAAAATTTAGAATAAATTATATCCTTAAATTATTTGTTCAAAATGGTGGGAAAAAATTGATATACGGATTCGTGCAACACAAGCTTGGACTTGGTACACACACATCTATATCTATCTATATATAAATATAAAGGTGGGCAATGAAAGTCTGATGTGGCGCTTTCACAATCTAGGATTCTGATTTATCTTATTTCTCAATTTTTTTGGGTTGTCACTATTTTTTTAATTGTTGTAATACATTTTTAAAAAATCCAAAAATTACCTCATTTAAGGAAAGATGAAACGGTTCATTTTTAATGCCTTTTCTATATCAACCACAACTGTTGAACGACCCTTCAAATCCTGAATGTTACTTTTTCTCATGCATTCCATGTGTGAGGTTGTTTTAGAATACATTTGGTCATACTTTGACAAAGCAAGTATGTTAGAGTGAAAGACATTGTTATCTATGAATTGTGAGTTATGAAGCATTTTAATAAAACATATTCTAAGCAATTCTGAAGTTAAGCAAGTATGTTTTTTTTGTTTGTATTTTTTTGTTTTCAAGTTTGTAAGATGCTTTTTCTCATAAAATCATAAAACAAATAATAAAACCTTGAATATGTTGTAACAATAAATTTTCGCGTCGAGAAAATTAAATAATCAAGACTGAAAAATTGCGTGACAAATATAGTATTTGATTTCAATAAATGAAAGTGTTACAATCTCTATGGTATTCCTCTGATTCTTCAAGAATGTAAAGTATATTGATGAACTTGATTTTGACTTGATTCAAGGGCTTGTAAAGCTTGATCTTGAATCTCCTCCTTGAACTTGAATTTGTGATTGATCACGAACAAGTAATTTGATCTTGAATGCCTTGGTATTTGATTTGGCTTCGTTCTTGAACTTGAACTTGAACTTATAGCTTGAGTGCTTGAACTTGTAGCTTGTAGAGAAATCTGCGGTGTTTGATCCACGAGCTTTCTGTTTGCTTCTTGTTCTTAATTCTGGTGTCTTCCAGTTTTATGAAGACCTCTATTTATAGTTGTAGGGAGTGGTGTGGCTCCACGATTTGATTGGTCCATTTGAACTGACCAATACCATCTAGACACTTGGCATGATTTAATTGGCTCACTTATTTGGCTTGGATTGCCAAGTCACTTGACACATGTCATGACTTAATTGGCTCATTTACTTGGCTTGGATTTCCACATCATTTGATACGTGGCATGATTTTATTGGCTTATTCTTTTGACTTGGATTGCCACGTCCCTTGACATGTGGCATGAGCCTGGGCTTTAAGACGGGCTACTAGCCATTTGGACTTTGGGCTAGTAAAATGGGCTTGTCTTTTGGAGTCCAACTAAATGAATTGGCCAAAATAAAGTTGAACTTTAATTTAAATCCATGGCGGACTTAAATAATTAATTTTAATATGGGCTTGACACTTATTGAATTTAGGAATTTATCCAAATTAATATGAATTTTAATTTCATAAAATTCATGTGCTTATAAATGCCCCCTACTTCAAGTTTTGTCGAGATGTAAAATATTTTCGGATCTAAATGACAGTACTTGAAGTATTACTGAAGAAAATATACCTCGTGTCCTTTTATCTTTCCTGTTTTGGAACCAAAATATGTGTTAAAGATGGCTAGTCGTATAATCATTTTTGGTTCAAATAAATGAATGTTCATGGACCAAAATAATGCCACATTACAAAGTCATAATGTTAATTATGGCCCAAGGAATATTTCTTATGAGATGTAGGCTTCTGGTAGGAATTTGCATTAAGTGAAGATTTCCATCAATGCTAAACTCTTCTCAGCAAGTGTGCCTATAAAAGCAAGGCTTTTTTTTTTCACAAGTTATTATTGAACTCGTAATTTATTTTGCTACTGCAACTGTTTCTATTTACAGTGAGAAGGAGGAGCTCGTCATCGGTATTCATTAGGTAGTTCGGCGTTTCAAAGAAGAAGCTTTATTTTAATCGCCACTGTTTGATAATATACTAATTGCTTGGAAATTTCATAAATTCATATTACTGCTCAAGAGAAATCTTGAAACTTGCATCTCATTCTTTCTTTTCTTGTTCCTGATAGCAACTTGTTTTAATATCATCTTTCCTTTTTCTTCTCTAATAAGGACCTTGGTATATCATCAGTGTAATATATGAACTCCAAACTTCAATCAACTAATATTTATATTCTCACCTTCCGGGTCAAGTAATTACTTTTGTCTAAGATGAAGGCCATTACACCGTCTAAATCAAGGTAAAGACCATTACACCGTCTAAACCAATAAATTTACTTTATCCGATGCGAGGGACATTATATCGTCTAAGCTGAAAACTTTATTTTGTTTGAGGTGGAGACAATCACACCATTTGAGCCAAGATTTTATTTTATCTGAGGTGAAGACCATCACACCATTTGAGCCAAAGATTTTACTTTATCTGAAGCAAAGACCATTACACCGTGTGAACCAAAGATTTATTTTATTTGAAGCGAAGACCACTACACCGTCTAAGCTAATGACTTCATCTTGTTTGAAGATTTAACTTCATTTTATATGAGGCATAGAAAATTACACCGTCTAAGCCAAAGATTTATTTCGTCTGAAGCAAAGACCATTACACCGTCTAAGCTAATGACTTCATCTTGTTTGAAGATTTAATTTCATTTTATCTAAGGCATAGACCTTTACACCGTCTGAGCCAAAGGTTTATTTTGTCTGAAGCGAAGACCATTACACCGTCTAAGCTAATGACTTCATCTTGTTTGAAAATTTAATTTGATTTTATCTGAGGCATAGACCTTTACATCGTCTGGGCCAAAGATTTATTTCGTCTGAAGCAAAGACCATTACACCGTCCAAGCTAATGACTTCATCTTGTTTGAAGATTTAACTTCATTTTATCTAAGGCATAGACCATTACACCGTCTGGGCCAAAGATTTATTTCGTCTGAAGCGAAGACCATTACACCGTCTAAGCTAATGACTTCATCTTGTTTGAAGATTTAACTTCATTTTATCTGAGGCATAGACTTTTACACTGTCTGGGCCAAAGATTTATTTTGTCTGAAGCAAAGACCATTACACCATCTAAGCTAATGAATTCATCTAGTTTGAAGATTTAACTTCATTTTATCTAAGGCATAGACCATTACACCGTCTGGGCCAAAGATTTATTTTGTCTGAAGCGAAGACCATTGCACCGTCTAAGCTAATGACTTCATCTTGGTTGAAGATTTAACTTCAGTTTATCTGAGGCATAGACCATAATACTGTCTAAGCCAAAGACTTCACTTTATTTAAAAACTTGACTTTCTTTATCTATGGCAAAGACCATTATATCATCTAAGCCAAAGATTTTACTTTTTATCTGAGGCAAAGACCATTACAGCGTCTGAGCCAAAGATTTATTTTGCAAAGGCGAAGACAATCATCCAAGCTGAAGACTTTACTTTGTCCGAGGTTAAGACCATTACATCGTCTAAGCTGAATACTATACTTTGTCCAAGGTGAAGACCAGCAAAGTCCATTATACAGTCTAACTTGAAGATTTTACTTCACCAACAAAAGATTTGATCTTTTGGCGCAAAGGAATGAAAACTCGTCCTCATTTTGAGATACATGAATCAGAGAATGTATGCAGCATGATTTATTTATTTTTTTAAAATCTGAAAGCCAAGAATTTCTCTTCAACTTCAATCTTCAGAGGTGATTTTATGATCTCCTTTCTATAGATACGTTTCTCTTCCTTTTTTTTTTGTAGGTGGAAGAAGAAATCAATTTCGAAGATACTAATTTAGTAAATATAACCTCGCAGTCGAAGAATCTTTTTTTTATACATTTCAACTTGAAGACATGGTAAACTTGAAGGCTTCTATTTGAAGACTTAACAGATTTGGATACTTCGACTTGAAGACTTAGTGGATTTGAAGACTTTAACTTGATGATTCAACTTGAAGGTTAAAGTATAAGAGTTAAACTTGAAGATGTAGCCATTTTGAAGAATTCAACTTGAAGACGTGGTAGACTTAGAAAGTTGAAGACTTAGCAGACTAGAAGAATTTAACTCAACTTCAACTCGGCGACTTGGAAAACTTGAAGAATTCAGCTAAAGGACATGATGGTCTCGAAAACTTTGCAGCCTGCTAAAGACTATAATTGTCTTGAAGATACCAATCTCGGTGAAGAGGATCAAGTCAGTCTGCAGTTTATAACAAGTGAGCTTCTTTATTTTTAATACTTTATGGATTTGATGACTGGGCGCACTTGAATACTGCAACTTTAAGACCTTGCGGGCTTGAATACTTCAAATTGATGATGTAATAGACTTGACAAAATCAACTTGACTTAAAATTGGAGCCTTCAACTTGAATATTTATCCTCTTATTAAAGAAACTACAATCATTCCATCAAAGACCTCAATTTTACATGGAAGGATTGCCCCCATTGACCCATCAAGATAAGACAGATAATTCAACGAAAAAAATACATGTACACCTAATTTTCAAGTTTGAATCAAGTGAATTATATTCCATCGTGCCTCATTTGAATGATGCCTTGGGTAATATATATTTTTGAACTCATATGAATGAACTTATAATGAAACTCTAAGCTGCCTACGTACCTCGGTGAAGAGGATCAAGTCATTCCGTAGTTCGAAATGGGTGAGTTTTTTTTTTTTGCATCCTAACTTTTGCCTAGGCCGCCTCTTTCGAGGTTTTCAACCTAGCGGACTTTATTTTTTTGTTTTTGATGTCCTAACTTTTGCCTAAGCTGCCTCTTTCGAGATTTTCAACCTAGCGGACTTTTTTTTAAGACCGTGCACAGTTTATACTCTTGCGGGCCAGGAGTAACATATAGTTTATGCTCGTGCGTCAAGGAGAATATTTTTTTTCTTCAAGGATAGTATCTCTTCATGAATTTCCCATTGATGGGGCCAATCCGCAAACCTTCCGAGTCAACTATCTTATAAGCGCTACTTGAGTATACCTCTTATACGATATATGGTCCATTCCACTAAGCAGAGAATTTGCCCCCAGATCGACGAGAGGTAATAATAGGCCTTTTGACCACAAGAACTTGGTCACCCACTTGGAAAGATCTAAGGCGTACCCTTTTGTTAAAAGATCGAGACAGGCGAGCTTGATAACATTCAAGGNCTCAATTGGAAGGACTGCTTTAACTCCATAAACAAGCGAATAAGGGGTCGCTTGCGTTGGTGTGCGATATGTGGTCATATATGCCCAAAGAGCTTCTTCCATCCTTTCATGCCAATCTCTCTTAGACTTAGAGATAACCTTCTTCAACAAGTTTCAGAGTGTTTTGTTAAATATTTCAGCAAGTCCATTGGCAGCAGCATAATACATGGAGGAATTGCATTGCTTGAAGCAAAAAAGATCACATATTTTATTCATCAACTTGTTATCAAATGGCTTACCATTGTCTGTCAATATATATCGAGGAATGCCAAAGCGATAGATAATATTGACTCGGATGAAGTTAGCCATATTTTCCTTCTTTACTTCCTTAAGAGAAACAGCTTCAGCCCACTTCGAGAAGTAGTCAGTCGCGGCCAAAATGTATAGATGTCCACCAGAAGACTTTGGCAATGGACCAACAACATCCAAACCCCAAGCATCAAATGGCCAAGAAGCAACAGTTGGGTGTAATACTTCAGGTGGTTGATGTATGAAGTTAGCATGGAATTGGCAAGATTTACACCTCCAAGCATAATCCAAACAATCTTTCACCATGGTTGGCCAATAATACCCCATTCTTTTTATGTGGAAATGAAGTTTTGGCCCAGATTGATGCGCACCACATACTCCAGAGTGTGCCTCTTGCAATTCTTGAAGGGATTCGTCAGACCCCAAACAACATAGGAGCACTCCACCAAATGATCGTCTATAGAGTGTATTCTTGTAATAAAGAAAATGAAGGGCTCTCCTTCGGATTTCTGTTTTCTTTTGGGGATTTTCTGGCAATATATTGTAACAAAGATAATCTATTAATGGTTGTCGCTAGTCTTCAATTTCAACCTCAAGAACGGAAGCAATATGCTCAGCTTCGGTTTCTTCTTCCTCATAGTCATTTGGTGGAGGAACTACCCATCTTTGGCAAACAACGACTTGTGTCTGATCAGGCAAAGATAATGTAGAATCTAAGGCTACTAATGCATCAGCTATGTTATTTTCCTTTATCGGCACGTGTTGAATAGTTACTTCTCCAAGCCAACTTATCAATCTTTTAGCATATTTGTGATATGGAACCAAATCTGGCTTCTTGACCTCATAGCTACCCAAAATCTAGTTGATCACTAGCTTGGAATCTCCAAAAACTTGTAATTGTAATTGTTTGATATCCACAGCCATTTCAAGCCCAAGTATGGGCGCTTGATATTCAGCAACATTGTTGGAGCACTATTGTGTTTGAGTGAAAGAATAGGGAAAAACTTCTCCTTGAGAAGTGATAAACACTATTCCAGCGCCAGCTCCTTCACAATGTGCAGCGCCATCAAAATACATCTTCCAAGAAGGCTGAATTTCTATGACCATTGCATCTTCATCAGGCAATTCATCAGACAACTCCCAATCATCTGGAATCGGATGGTCAGCTAGAAAGTCTGCTAATGCTTATCCTTTTACTTCCCTTTTAGGTACATGCACAATTTCAAATTGTTGAAAATGGAGGTACCACCTCGCTAATCGATCACTTAGGACCGGTTTAGACATGACAAACTTGATAGGGTTCGCTCTTGAGACGAGTCGCACAACGTGAGCTTGGAAGTAATGCTTCAGCTTTTGAATAGAGAAGACAAGTGCCAAACATAACTTCTCAATAGGAGAATACTTGAGCTCATTTGGCGTCATCATCCTACTCAAGTAATAAAGCGCATTTTCTTTGCCTTCATTGTTTCCTTGAGCGAGAAGCGCTCCTACTGACCTTTCCTGTGCTGAAATATATAATATTAGTGGCTTTCCAGGTATAGGGGCTGCCAGTACTGGAGGTTTCATCAGATAAGACTTAATGCTTTCAAAAATATTTCTGCAAGCTTGGTCCCATTTAAAAGGAACCCCTTTCTTCATGAGGCGACTAAATGGTTTGGCACCTTCCAGACAGATTCGAAATAAATCTTCTAAGATATGCCAACTTACCCTGCAAGGTTTTTAATTCATAAATATCTCTAGGCTCGGGCATTTTCAAGATAGCATCCACCTTAGCTTGATCAATTTCGATACCTCGATGTCGAACAATAAAATCGAGGAACTTCATAGAAGTAACTCCAAAAGCGCACTTCAACGGATTCATTTTGAGTTGGTATCTCCGAAGCCGTTCAAATACCATCCTCAAATCTTGCAAGTGATCACTTTCTTCCTTGACTTTACTACCAAGTCATCAACATAACACTCCACATTTTTATGAAGCATGTCATCAAAAATATTTTGCATGGTATGTTGATATGTAGCACCAGCATTCTTCAAACCGAAAGGCATTACCTTGGCAGTATATACCTTTAGGGGTGCGAAAGGCAGTAAGTTCTTCGTCCTTCGATTCCATGCAAATTTGGTTATATGCAGATGAACCATCCATGAAAGACATCACCTCGTATCCAATTGTTGCATCAATCATTAGCTCAGGGTTAGGAAGAGGAAATTCATCCTTAGGATAAGCGTTATTTAGGTCCCTAAAGTCAACACAAACTCGAATTTGGCCATTCTTCTTTCTTACAGGGAGGATGATTGAAATCCATGTAGGATATTTAACTTCACGAACAAAACCAACCCCAATAAGCTTGTTAACTTCGGCTTCAATCAAGGGAACCAGTTCAGGTCTGAAGCGACGTTGTGCTTGCTTTACAGGACGAGCGCCTCGTTTGACAACAAGATGATGAACAGCCACCGTGGGGTCTAAACCTGGCATTTCTTTGTAGTTCCAAGAAAATACGTCTTTGAACTCCTTAAGTAGCTCAATATATTTTCTCTATCCATCACCAGTTAGAGAGGCACTTATATATGTAGGCTTTAGATCTTCAACTACTCCAAGATTGACTTCTTTTAGTGCATCAACCGTTGTCTTCACCCCTTCTTCAAGCTCTGGTGGTGCATCTTTAGTGTCTTCATCTTCTTGAGGATCATCATCATTGAAAGATATGTGACGACATACATGAATATCAAGGCACTTTTCCTCGATTTCTGTATAGGGTGAAGCATTTTGTTCATCATGAATGGTGATATGATATGATGACCCCACGCTTTCTTCATCTTCCTCTCATTCCTTAGTGTAGAGTATGGTATGAGCCTTTGCTTTGAGGACCTCTCCATACGAAACTACAAGTTTTATCTCTTGCCTCATTCTAGAAGGAATCAGACTTGGGTAGTCTATGGTCAAAATCTCCTTTTTAAGGTAGACGGGTGCTCCAATCCTTCCATTATTTCCATGGCGCTTGTTTTCCTTCTTTAGTGGTCCCAACCTATCAAAGACTGAGGTCCTTGGTTTCGTAAGTCGGTCAAACACAGAAGGCTTGTTACTAAGCACCGTAGACACTTCTTTGGCAGTAATGTAGTTACAACTTGCCCTTTTAATAGAGATACATATTGGCGGGGGTTGTTTGTAACCCAATCCTTCACGTGATTATTTCAGTGGGTACCCTTTCTCCATCATCGTCTTTTGAGTAGGGTTTGAAGCTTCAGGCGGGAGATTTCCCAAATTGGATGGTTCGTTGGGATCATATCCAGCTTTTGCCAACAACTTGTAGGCATTTGGGTCAAAGCCCTCATTTGTGCTCTTTGTAGGAAGTGCTAGATTTGGAAGCGAATTATTGCTTGATGATTTGACAAACCCTTTGAGCAACTTTGTAGACGACTTGATTACGTCAATTCGCTTGATAGGAAGGGTCAAGTTCCTAACACCTTACCTAGTAGTTCAGAAGATGGATCTTCAGCCTTCCTTACTTTTGGGACATAGCGAAGAATAGGAGTCACTTTCTTACTTGAAGATGCCTCATTCATCTTGCTCCTATCATGAAACACCTGATCTTCTTCAACTGTAATATTTTCCTTGCTAGTTGTTGCATCAACCTCCTTTGCAACACTTTTGGTCAATATCACATCATCAACCTTAACCTCCTTTGAGACGTAATTCTTTAAATAGAATTTTGCATTGGCAAAGTATGATTCAGCCTCGGTAAAGGGCTTATCATCAGCAATTATCTTCTTTTCAACCCCACCTTCGCAGTATTTCAAGCACTGATGGTAGGTGGATGAAACCACTTTGTTCTCGTGTAGCCATGGCCTTCCTAACAAGATATTATATGAGGTTTTTGCATCGATCACGTGCATCCATGCACTCGAATGCAAATCTCCCATATTTATTTCCAATTTGATAGCCCCTATAGCTCTTTGCCCCCCTTGATTGAACCCTTGAATCATCAAATGACTTTCACATAGTTCATCAATCAGTATGCCAAGCTCTTTAACAGTACGAATTGGGAGAATATTGACACCAGACCCATCATCGATCAAGATTCTACTTATTCTCTGTTCTCGCACAAAGCCAACCATGAATAAGGGGCGATTATGGTATGTTTCACCAAGCAAAAGATCATCATCAGTACATGTGATTTTTGCATCACAAATGTCCACTTCTTCAGAATTCCCTGTGAGTTTTTCAGGCAGCGGAGGTAGCAGCAATGATGGATCCTCTTTATTTGTTTCTGCTTCATCTATCTTACAACATGAGGCCTTGATATATTCACAGGAAGCTTGCGGGTGTAACCAGATTGGCAGGAATCCCTCCAATGTCGCTGGACGACGTAGCCTTTGATAGTGATTCTCTGCCTTTTTTGTTTTCTTCCAGTTCTTCTTTATCATTTTCTTCTTGGGTATTTTTACCATTTTTACCCTAGTCAACTGCTTATTTGACTCCCTTTGTGAATTTGTCTTGCAGCGCCTCCGCCGAGTCACAAGAATCCAACCTTCATCATCAGTTTGATCATCACGTGATTCACTTTTCTCTTGAGATCTTTCTTCCACTATTGGTTTATACGCCATAGGGGGAAGCAATGGTTTGCTCACATCGATAGGTTCGAAGTCACCAAATTTAATCATATTTGGTAATGATACAGTTTGGATGTCATCACATTCATGTACTTCAACAAAATTGCAAAGGATAATGGGATCAAGTGAACCAAAAGTGAAAGAGACTTGATTCGAACTGTCTTTCTCATTCTCAAGCAAGATTTTTCCTTCAGCGGCCAAGTCCATGACTTTCTCCTTGAACACAAAGAACTTTTCAATAGGGTGGCGAAGCAACCGATGGTACTTGCAATAATTTGGATCATTAGTATTCCAAGCTTCATCTGGCTGCTTCATTTCGGGTAACTCAATGAGTTTCAACTCAAGGAGCTCTTCAAAAATTGCTGGGACATCGGAGTCCAAGAATGGATATTCTTTCGCTTGCATTTCCTTCAGAGTTAAATTTCGGCCAACTTTATCCTGTGAGGATATTGTCTTCACACTTTGTTTCTTACGCACTTTTGTAGTGACCTTTAGTGGCAAGGCATTAACATGCATTGATTCTTTGCTCTCAGACTTCGGCAAAAACTTGCCTCCTTTCTTTATTTCTTGTTTGTCCTTCACTTTACGAGGTTCATAAACAGGTGGCCCTTGATTTCCACTTGAATACATACTTAGATCCATATTATGAGCACGTGTAGCCAATTCTTCAAAAGACTTAAGCTTGATACCCTGCAAGATGTAGCGAATTCCCCAATGCATCCCTTGGATACATATTTCTATTCCAGAAGCTTCACTAAATCTGTCTTTACAATTGAGGCTCGCATTCCTCCATCGATTGATGAAATCGACAACTGGTCCATCCTTCCATTGACGTGTGTTTGTGAGTTCAACCATGCTTACGGTTTGCCTTGTGCTATAGAAGCGGTTGAGAAATTCATGTTCAAGTTGCTCCCAACTATCAATGAAACCAGCCTCAAGATCAGTGTACCAATCAAAAGTATTTCCTTTTAAGGAACGGACAAACTGCTTGACAAGATAATCTCCATAGGTTCCAGCATTATTACAAGTTTCAACAAAGTGTGCAATGTGTTGCTTTGGATTTCCTTTACCATCAAATTGTTGTTACTTTGGGGGTTGATAACCTGCAGGCATTTTCAAACTATCAATTCTCGTAGTATATGGCTTTGCATATGCGAGAGAAGACTTGGCAGCAACATCGTACTTATCTTTGATGGTTCCCATAATGAAGTCCTTCAATTGGTCAATGGGAATAACCCCGTTGGAAGAAATCTGAAATTCTTTAGGAGTTGTTGTCTGCCTTGCAGATGAGTCTCCCTTATCTTGCTTCATTGGGAGCTTTCCAGGTGCATGGCTTGAATCTCCCTCCATCATGTTTTTAACTCTATCTGTCAGCTTGACAATTTGATTATCTTGATCTTGCATATGCTTTGTTAACCCTTCAATTGCCTTTGTTAAAATTTATGAGTTGTTCTTCAACAGTTGAGACATTAGTCACCATTGCTTGGATAACCATTGTAGATGGTGGAGCAAAGCACGGATTTTCTCTTATACCGTACTTTGAGTGAAACAACTCATGTGGAGTGCTTGGAGCAGATCCAGTGATCAAGACATCATCATCACCCTATGTGATAATGTTCTTTGATCTAGAAGGGCTAAGTAGAGCCAATGTCTTTTCAACAATTTCAGCAATGTTCGCTCCTTCTTCCAATTCAGTTGGAAAGGATCTTGCCCCCTTTGAGGATTGAAGATCAAAGATAGGAACGGATGCAGATGTTATTTGAAATGCTTTTTTCCCCGGCAAGTTTGCTTTTTTCCTATTGACAGGTCCTACGCTTTCCACAGTAGCATCCAGCAAGTTTTCCACATCAAATGAAAACTTAGAATCTGTAGCCTTAGCAGTAGTGAGTTTGAAGTTGATCTTCTTAGGAGCTATTTCTGCGTTCTTGAAATTTGGTAATATGAAGAGATGAGAGGTAGATATTGTCCCACTGGGCATGCCAGAAATTTGTAACAACAAATTTTCGCGTCGAGAAAATTAAATAATCAAGACTGGAAAATTGCGTGACAAATGTAGTATTTGATTTCAACAAATGAAAGTGTTACAATCTCTATGGTATTCCTCTGATTCTTCAAGAATGTAAAGTATATTGATGAACTTGATTTTGACTTGATTCAAGGGCTTGTAAAGCTTGATCTTGAATCTCCTCCTTGAACTTGAATTTGTGCTTGATCACGAACAAGTAATTTGATCTTGAACGCCTTGGTATTTGATTTGGCTTCGTTCTTGATCTTGAACTTGAACTTGAACTTGTAGCTTGAGTGCTTGAACTTGTAGCTTGTAGAGAAATCTGTGGTGTTTGATCCACGAGCTTTCTTCTTGCTTCTTGTTCTTAATTCTGGTGTCTTCTAGCTTTATGAAGACCTCTATTTATAGTTGTAGGGAGTGGTGTGGCTCCACGATTTGATTGGTCCGTTTGAACTGACCAATACCATCTAGACACTTGGCATGATTTAATTGGCTCACTTATTTGGCTTGGATTGCCAAGTCACTTGACACATGTCATGACTTAATTGGCTCATTTACTTGGCTTGGATTGCCACATCACTTGATACGTGGCATGATTTTATTGGCTCATTCTTTTGACTTGGATTGCCACGTCACTTGACATGTGGCATGAGTCTGGGCTTTAAGACGAGCTACTAGCCATTTGGACTTTGGGCTAGTAAAATGGGCTTGTCTTTTGGAGTCCAACTAAATGAATTGGCCAAAATAAAGTTGAACTTTAATTTAAATCCATGGCGGACTTAAATAATTAATTTTAATCTGGGCTTGACACTTATTGAATTTAGGAATTTATCCAAATTAATATGAATTTAATTCCATAAAATTCATGTGCTTACATATGTATATCGGTGTTCTTTTGCACATTCTAATCAAAATTACTTAATGATCTAATGTAAACGGAAAAAGAGGTTTTTACAAAAAGCTGTTGAGATGAGGTTATTGAACAAGTGATTCAACTTTTTGATAATATTTTTATAAAATATATGAGTATAAAAGTTAATAGGCTGAAACTCCAGAAATTGAATAATAAATTGATTAATTCATGTGGGTTTCTTGTGATTTTTGTTTTCTTTTTTGAAATTAGATTTGGGATGAGAAAGTTGTTTATGTTAACAAAAATTTGTATCGATTGTTCATTTTGAAGCATACTTTCCATCTCAATTCTATTCCAAAAGATTGGTGCATAAGAATGTGCAGAATTCATTCGTTTTCCGGACTAGCCATATTTTTTTTCTATAGACTAAGCTGAATGTATATTTTTTCACCTTTGCTCTTAGTTCTTCTTGAGCAAACGAATTGTTAACAAATATTCTTTTTATTTTGCTTATTGGCTTTGCTGTTATGAAAAATGTATAATAATAATGGAAATCTTGCTTTCTTCTTGTTGAAAGTAATAAGAATGGAGTAGGGTAGTATTGTGTAGCTAACTTAAAAGTGATGGGTGTATATGTAATTTGTAGAAGTTAGTAACTAATTCAGTAGTTAGTCGGTGAATTAGTTCTATAACAGTAGCTTAGGAAGTTAACTGAAGACTGTAATTCATTTTTCTGAAGAAGAAGCTCTTAGCTCAATCCTCCATGCTCGATCTCTTTCACTAAATTTGACATGGTATCAGAGCAATCGGCCATAAGTGTGGTCGTTTAGAGCAATTTTTCTGCTAGCTAACTCTTCATCGGAGAATTGTGACGGAGCTCAGTCATGGCAACTGTTGACAATGAACTACCGGAGAAATTGAGTCATAATCACCCACTTTTTCTCAATTCAATTAACAATTTGGGAGCTGTGCTAATTTCTCTTCAGTTACGAGGACCGGAGAACTATTCTGTATGGAGTCGAGCGATGAGAATTGCAATCCTAGGTCGGAACAAGCTAGGGTTCATCGATGGCACCTGTAAAAGGGAAAGTTTTGGTACAAATCTCGTAGATATTTGTGAGCGATGCAACGCAATTATTTTGTCATGGATCATGAATTGTGTTTCACTGGAATTACTCAGCGGCATCGTTTACTTTTCGAACGCCAGCGAAGTTTGGAAGGACTTGAAAGAGCGATTTGATAAGATAAATTGTTCAAGAATCTTCCAAATTCACAGAGAAATTGCAACAATTAATCAAGGTACTGACTCGATCTCATCATATTTCTCAAAGATACAAGTACATTGGGCAGAATTTGATAGTTTGGCCCCAGCTCTGGGATGTGATTGTGCAAAATCTGGTGAATTTGTGGCTTTTATGAAACGTTTGAAGCCGCTACCATTTCTGATGGGACTTGATGAGTCATATGAACAAGCTCGTAGCCAAATACTTATGAGGATTCCAGTACCTATAGTAAATAAGGCATACTCAATGTTAATAAAACGTGAGAGTCATTACTACAAAAAAGACTTTTGACGGTAATTATATAGCGGCAATAAGGCAATTGTCACTAATGAATTCTTTAAGCTGAAATGTTAGGGGCATATGACCATTTGCCAGTAAAAGATATTCTTTAGTAACAATAAAAAAAATTGCCACTAAAAAATATTAACTGAAATCAATTTTTTATCATTTCAACTTTCCCTCCGTACAAAATAAAATAAAATCTTCCCCTCCAATTATTTTGGACAAGAATTAAGTATTCCCTCTAATTAGAAACCAATACGACTTCTGCAAAAAAGGGAAAAAAAATAACAAAACCTATTCCCTTTCGACAGTCTCCAGCCTACGAAATCCCTAACAAAATTGATGCGGCTTGCGTTAGTCTCCTACCTGCCATAGCTCCGGCTATCTTCTTCCCAAATTCCAGGTAACTTTCTCCTCTTCCCCAGGTAAATTTTGCAAAATCTGTTGTCAATCTTCTCCCTCTCTTCTGTCTTCCCCAAATCTGCAAAATTTTGTGAAATCTTCCCTAAATTAGCTAATAATGATAGCTTTGATTTACGGACATGAACGTGTAGGAGTTTAAGGTCAGAAGAGTTTCGTCATGAGTGCTAATAAATAATTATCAGTACATAAATTACAAAAATTACATCACAGTTTTTGTTTAATCTCATTTCAATGTTGAGCCTATTATCTATTTAGAAGCAAGAGGAAGTTGTTGAAAACCTTGCTTTTCTTTCCCTTCCACTTCTTTTCACCTTGTTGATCTTCTCCTGATGATATGCTTTGTATCTTGTTTATGGAGGACCAACTCTACGCATCCTTTTTCATACTTATGTGGTTTTTTAGCCTTGTTAAAGGCTTGCTTGAGGTGTGTTCTGAAACTAGGAGCACATCAAACCATGTGTTTTGCTTCGCTTCATGTGATATTCTGTTGCAAGGTCCAAGGTGATGTGGCGTGTACCACATACCAGACTCTGCTTCTAAAGAGCTATATTAGAAAATATTTTTAACGAATATGTTAATAATTAAAGATAGGAAACAAAAAATTTAGTACGATAAAACTAGCTAAATTTCTTGACTTGAAAAATTAAGTTAAAGATATTAGAAATTTAAAATTGCATATGTGCATTGAATTGTAGAATATAAGATGGTTTCTGGACTTAGATTGATGTGATTTTCACTTCATATATTTTTTTCTTTTACTATGTGTGTCTATTTTTTTTTTTGTGCCGTTTTTGGCTAAATGCATTAATTTTTTTTTGTGGTTAGAGCCACTGCATACCTTGATGCTCCCTCTTATTGCTAGTTTTATTTTTTCCTTCGGTTGTCAGATCGGTTTGCTTGTTATTGTCTCTCCCCTCTCCCCTCTCCCCTCTCCCCTCTC
>MDKF010876091.1:0-10063 GCA_026770625.1 Nicotiana glauca
CATAACCCAAGGAGCATTTTCTTTCCAAATCCCGGCATAACCCGAGGATCTCCCTGGCATAACCTAAGGAGCATTTTCTTTCCAAATCCCGGCATAACCCGAGGATCTCCCTGGCATAACCCAAGGAGCTGTTTCTTCCTAAGTCTCGGCATAACCCGAGACCCTTTTCTTTTTCCGGCATAACCCGGTCATCTTCTAGCATAACCTGGATTCATTCACAGAGATACACAATCCTGGTTTAATTGTTTAGATATGTGTCACAACTAACTCAGGAAATTTTCCTAGTGAAAACTGGGGCAGAAAATTTTGTTTGTTTGTTTGTTTTGGTATCTTAAGCAGGTTGATATCAAGACACAAGGTACGAGACGACCAATGGAATAAATCGCAATTCAGAATCAAGAAAAGAAGAAAAAGAACAAAAGAAATGAATTCAAACGTGAAGCAAGTAAGGGTGCGGATTTCTCAAAACTAGATCGAAGTCATAAGATCCGCTGATCCTATCTTGACCCAATGTTGAATGAAGAAGTAAACACCTACAACTTACGAGCATCAAGATTCAAATCAGAGCCCACAGCAAAATCAGCTAAGACTCAATATCAAGTTTCAAGAGAATCATAAATAGGAATCTTGCAACTCATAGTTGATAGGCATAGCTAGCTTAGCTTTGATTTTCTTTTTTTGGTGTAATAAGGAGGTCAGCAAGCAGTAGCAGCAGCAACAGCAGTGAAATCACAGCTCATGGTAGTCCCAGCTACCAAACCTTCCTGAACTACACTGACCTAATTCCTGTTTAGCCAAGGATATGTAGGCAACCTCTAAAGCAGGGTGCGTCAGCTCTTTCAAAAAATGCTTCACAAAGAATATGCGAACGGGCAAAAATCGCTCGTTTTCGCTCACTTGTCTTTGCACGAAAACTCTTCGAGTTTCCGGGCAAAGAGGGGCAGCTGTGAGCACGTGATTTTTGCCCTAAGCAAATTATTCCCAAAATTTCAAATAAAATGATTTCTTTATTATTTTACAATTTTTGTGAATTTTTTTTGTTGAATTTTGTGTTAATTGGTTACATTTTTATTCATATGAAAATACAAAAATATGCACTTGCATTTAGGGATTTAATTTTACAATTTTAGTATCAATTAGTATTAATTTGTAAAAAAAAAATAACAAAAAGGGTCCATTTTGCATTTTTAGTTCAAATTGGTATTAGTTTGCATTTTTTTTAAATAGGAATTAATTAGGAAATCTAATTTTTAGTGTTAATTTGATTGTGAGTTTATTTAAGCATTTTTATGAAAAATCAGAAAATAAAAATACAAAAATACAAAATGAAAAAAAAATAATAAGTAAAAGAAATGAAAGGAAGCAAATAAAATAAAAAAAGGGAGGCTATGTAAATTGGGCTAATTTTGGTTTTAAGCCCAAATTAATTAACCCTTGAACCCGTCCAAAATTTTTAACCCAACCCAAAACCACCCATGGCCCGGCCCAGCTCCCCTTAACCCCCCAAAAAACGATGTTGTTCCCTTTCTTTTGATCTCAACCGTCGAGTTTGATTGATCCAACGGACGAGAAGCTTGGATTCATTAATATATAAATGTCCAAACGACCCCTACCCCCCTCAGAACCCCCTCCCCTTTGTCTCTCTCACCTCCACTGGACCAAACCCTAGTTCCGCCCTGAGCCGCCGTCCGCCGCCGGTCGGAAATCGCCTCCGCCGGCGGCGATCGTCCAATAATTCCCAAATTTTTACCACAACATCATCTCCTTCTCCTCATCATGGATCCATAAATATTTCTTTTCAAACCCCACTGGAACTTCTCAAACAACCCAAACCCTAGCCGTCGGCGGCGAATGCCGGTCACTCCAATCCATCCCAAAATGATACCACATGATCCTCTCTTCTCCCTAATCCCAAATATGCAAATAATTTCCTTCGAATCCCACCCTAGGCTGTCAAATATTGAATCAAAATTGTTCCGACCACCATGCAACTTCTTCCGTTCATCACCATAATAATACCATAGACTCATCTCTCCATTCTCTACCCAACCCTCATAGCCTCGGCCTTCAAATCTCGCCAGAAACCCTCGAATGTTCATTTCAAACTTTCCGTCCATGATGCCACCTCTTCCAAACCGTTCCAAATTCACACCGACGACTCCCCTGACCCCCCTCAACCCAAATCTATAATTTCCTTTCCTCGAATCTGCCTGGAACTCCTCAAAAATTAATTTTAAATTTTTCGGACAAGAACCCTAATTCAAGTCTTTGTGATTTCGGACCGTAAATCTCTAATCATGTATTTTCTTTTGAAAACACACGATTAGGGATGTACGCATCAGGAATCTTTGGAAGATTCAAACATTAAATGGCTGGCCGGAGTTTTTCTCTTCATCAGTAAGTTTTCTGATTGCTATTTTTTATTATTATTTTATTTTTTTTTCTTATTTCTGTTTATCTGCATGCATGTTTTGAATTAATGATGAATACCTAGGTTTGCTGTTAAGTAAATTATTTTTATGTTAATTAGTAATTATAGTTGTTTCCTTGATAATACAGTTAGGGTAAAAACATGATTAAATATGTTTCGTTTCATTAGTTTAATTGATAATAGTTCTATGTTTTGATGAATTTGAGTATGTGATTAATCTGCAATTCGATTTAGTTGATAGTTTTAATTTCATTTTGAGGGACTGTTTGAGTGGAAATTCTGAATTTAATCTTGGTTATAGCTGAAATCTGATAGTTAGTTTAATTTAGTAATAGTATCAATAATTCTTTAAGTTTAGTTTTCAATTCATCAGTAAACTTAGCTTGATTAGTTAATATTGATTAGCATAATCGATTGGATTATAGATGATAATGGTAATTTGGTAAATTAAGACCAATATCAAGGGTTAATAATTGCAAAATAGGCTCAAGGGTTTTGTTTGGGTTTGGGTAGTAATTTCAGACTGGTGGAAGGGTAGTTTAGGCATGGGAAAGGGTAGTTTCTTTAGGAATAGTAATTTCAAAGTAGGAAAAGGGTAATATAGGAATTGTAATAAGTATAGGACCTTCTAGAATAGACTTTAGTATAGATTTCAGCAAATAAGAGATACTTACTTGAGTAACAAGTTAAAAATAAAGGGACTAAACTGAAAATAATAAAGGACTACAAGAGAAAAATAAAAATTTGAAGTTGCACCCTGATTTTGCCTATAAAAAGGCATCAACATGCCTTGTTTAACAAGTTTTTAGAATCTCTGAAATTAAAAAGTCCTTCTAGCTGATAATTCCCTCTAAAAAATCTTCTTCTTAAAAGCTGAATTTCAAATTTGAATCCCAAAAATTAGAAGAAGTTCAAATCTGAGTTGTAGTAGCAAAAACTTTCATTTTAGATCTAAAATTTCTAGAAAAACCAAAGAAAATACCAGTAAAACTCCAAAAAAACTCCAAAAAAAAACTGTTCTATTGAAATACTTAGGTTAATTTCAAGTTACAGTGGTTAGTTTACATCATTTAGCTTCAGTTTTGATTGCTGAAAGTTGCTGGAGCTTCCTGGGTTAATTTCAAGCTGAGTTCGACTGCTTTGAATAATTTTTGGGCCTATTTTACTGTTTTTGTCATTGCTGGGGCTGTTATTGAATTCATGTTGCTAACGCTGCCAAGTTACATCCATTGTTGCTGAGTGTTGCTCCTTTTCTATTGTACTTTAATCTCCAGGTACACTGTTGATCCATTTTCTAATGTACATGAGTATTTTGAGATCAAATGATGAAGCACTATGTTTCCATGATTTTGCTTCCATGTTCAACTATTAATTTGATATATAGTTGCATTCATTTGAATACAAGTGTATTAGTATCCAGTAGGGACTATGTATGCTAATTAAGATTGTTTAGATTTGTCTTCTAATTGACATGAACGGACTGTTGAACATTGGTTTGGATTGTCATCAAACTTTAATTGGTGTTAGATTGTAAACTAGTCATTAGCTTAGTATGTCTCATCACTGAATAATTAATTTTGTTTTGAATCCACACAACAGCATTGCAAATTTTCATGTGTAACAAATGACCTGTTAAATTGGAATTTGGAAAACATAAGTGTAAAAATAAATTTGACTGTCCAGCATGCTCGCTAGTATAAGTATATTGTATACTCGTATCAGGCAGTGTAATTTAGTCATTCCGTATTACTCACCTAATGTTTCATGTTAGTTGATGATCTAGGTAATGAAACAATTAGCTATAGTGTAAAAATGATATGTTAAACTACTGCTATTTTAAGTGCATACTGTAACTTCAGCTTTGGGCCTGTTATAGGCCAATGATCTCAAATTGAGTGAATCAGTAGACGTTAGAATTTGGGCTGGGCAGAAACAATTCACGACAACCCAATTGTCCCCTGAGTCTGGCCGGTTGAGGGCTTATACGATTTTTGCTTCATTTGGAATTGAGCTCATTTTTTTTAGCCCAAAGCTTAAAGCTGTTATAAGTCAAACCCTTTAAAAAAATTACACTAGGGATAGGGAATTAATTCGCAAGTATAAAATTGTATTTCGAATTAGGTAGCAGGTTCAAGCTAAAAGGGTCTTCCCTTTTGTTTGAATTCGAACTCGAATTTGAGGCCCGAGTTTATAAATGTGAATTAATCGGCCTTTTAGAGACAAATAATAAATAGAAAAATCATAGTCACTTTAAGTTGACCTTTAAATAATAAAAATGATATGAGCCTCGCCAAACAAAACTCATAAATTGCGGGGCCCTCAATAAGTGTCTATATAAAATTACTTAGAATTTGGGACGGGCCGTTTAGCAAATTTCACGGCTTCCCACAAAGATAACAATCTGTTAGTCGATTTAGGCGCACTTTTAATAATCTTACCTTCTTAAATACGGGTGTGCATTTCATGCAACCCAAATTCAAATCCAAAAACGTTGAATAATAATGTGTCAAGGATCCGGGTGCATTTCATGTGACGTGATCCGAAAATACATTTTTAAACGACGTTCACTTTCGTAAAAAATAACCAAAAGCGGTAAATAATTATAAAATTGCAATGTGGGTTGGAGCATGTAAAAAATAAGATTTTTAGTCATTTATAATAATTTAAGCGACCATGCTAGAACCACGAGATCCAGGGGTGACTAACACCTTCTCTCGGGTCAACAGAAGTTCTGGTTCGGAGACTCCAATTGGGAAGTCAACAATTTTCCTCGATTTGGGATTTAATTTAAACCGGTGACTTGGGACACCAAAAACCAATCCTATCCCAAGTGGCGACTCTAAAAAAATAATTAAATAATCCCAATTCGAATAATGTCACTTTAAATGGAAAAACTCCCTTTATACATTTATCCTTCGGGGTAGGTGTGTAAAAAAGGAGGTGTGACAGTAGCAAATATTTATTTTCTTTGCCAAATTTCATGAAAGTAAATACATAAAAGGTTTTTATTTATAATTTAATTTTTCTTGTAATAAGTATGTTTGAATATACTTAGTTATGGATATACCTCATAACTTTCATGTTGTAATTTATGATTCATAAGAGCTGTAATCGTATGATTTTCATAATATATAAAGTTTATAAGTGTTTAATTTTCTTATATCTAATTAGACTAAGAAGTAAAAGTTTAATATGGTTGAAATCTAAGTCGATAAAAAACTCTTATTTTATAATTATTATTAAACAAGTCTTACCTATAAGTTTTAATTATAATTACAAAACAATGAAACTCTATACCATTATGTGCATGCCTAATTATAACGTCGAATTTAAACAAATATAATCATATACCAATTATATTGTATAATAAATTATTTATTATACACCGAATTAAAGAATTACAATTTAATATAATTCATAGACAAGAAGGTGTCATGTCTCTTTCACGACTATTATTCGATATTTTATAAAATTAAATAATTTTAATGTTATTAGGTTCTATTTCAAAACACTGATAATTTAATATGGTTGATAAAGGAGTTTATAAAAAAAAATTAATTAGTATATCATAATTCATACTAAACAAAGTATTACTTGTGATTTTCTAATATAATTTAAATAAATATTAACTTTGTGCTTGTATCTATTTACATTGATCACTAATTGTATTCAGTTTGAATATGCATAATTAATGATCTAATGCTATTTTGATAACTTAATAATTATAAATCTAATTAAGCACTAATATTTTTTAAAATTAATATAATTAAAATAGGAGCATACAACAAACTAGCAATATCATATAATACTAAAGAAGCTTTAAAGAAAAGGTACCTTCATTTTATTTAAATAGTTAATTTTTTCTATGTTACTTATTATAAATTAAGTATTTATAATATTATTCCTTTTGGTTTTTGGAAGTAGTTTTTTTGTATTACTTATATTTGTTAACGCTTACACTTTTGTATTTAATGCATTCCGTGCCTTATTTAAAAAAAAAAATGCAAAAATCTATATAACAACAAGTAAAGAAACGACAAAGGACCAAAGCCCCTAAAACCTAACTGCACTCTGACCTCCTCTCCCTCCCGCCGCCACCTCCCCTTCCCCACTTTTCTATTTTATTCTTTAACTACGGCTAAACTAAGGAGATTGATAATGAAAAAGAAGAGCAAGAGAAAACCCAATCGCTTCCCTATTTTCGGATAGATGAGGTAAGCTCTTACCTCTATATTTTAGGGCTTGTAAATTTTCTTATACCTACTTCACTTGAATTTTTGGGTGCAAGTGAAAAAAGTGCATTTATATGACCAGAAGGTCGCGAGTTCGAGTCTGAAAATAATTGCGTACAACAAACCCTTGTGGTCCTGCTTTTCACTGGGCCCCGCACATAGCAACAGTTTAGTATTTTAAAATAATTATCAAGACATGTTTGTTGTCTGCTTGAAATTATTCTATTAATGTTTTTACTAATTGAACTTACATCTTTGTGTTAAAGTTTCAATTCAGTTGTATCTCTTAAACATATAAGATCAGTTATTTTTGCTTTGTGGTATTTAAAATAATTTTTTTTTGACACGTTAATTGATGGAGTTAGAGCAATGAGAAATTAAAGACCAAGATAAGGTGCAGTTGAAGATCCGAGGAGGAGTGAAAGAAGAGACGGTGTCTCAAGCAAGATGGTGTAGTAGAAAAATTGTGCATCATGAATGTTTTGAAATTTATAATTATGTGTAACTTGAAACCTATTATGGAATGTAAATTTTTTTTATTCGTAGCTGCTTTATTAAAAGCTTATCTATAACTTTGAATTTATTTTGGAATCTAAAATATTTAGAATTTTAGCTATTATCAAAATTATTGTAGCTAGTTATTCTTGTAGCAAATTCTTTAATTTGTGGCAATAAAAATTTAAATCGTGACTGAATATATATATAATTACCACTTAACAAAAATATGATTATACATTCTCATTTTCGTAGGAAAAGAAGAAATATTTTGCTAGCTACCTAAATATTTGTCGCAAATACTTCAATTCATAGCTATGAATTTTTGAAATCGTAGTTGAAAAAAAGTACTATTTCCACAAAACTAAAATATAAAAATAGCCACATGATTTGAATTTTCGTGGCAAACAAATTAAGTCTTTTGCTACAGTAGAACACCTTGTGGCAATATTTTAAAGATTATTATATAGTTTATTTGTGGTGGCAAAAGATTAAGATTATTTGCTATGAGTATATCTCGTCGCAAAAAAAGTATTATCAATATAGCTACAACGCCGAAAATATTCGTAGCAATAAGTACTAGTCCTTAGCCACAGATCATATAAAGTCTGTAGTTAACTTTTAGCTACGCTACATTTTGTTACGGATGCTACGAAAAAAAATATTGTAGCTAAAATGTTTTGCTATGAAAATTTTTATATTTAGCTACAATGTATTTTGTAGCTACATATGCAAAATATTGTAGTGTCGGCTTTCGAAGGAAGAGATTGAAAATATGGCCAAGGATGAAAAGAAGTACAAGGCAGATAATGACGAATACATGAAAAGAGCCAAAGCTGAAGAAGCATTGCAGGGCAAACCTCCTTCATACACTTCTGGATATTGGGCGAGGAGAATATTGTCGCGCAACTTAGCGCAGAAGACAAGAAAAAGGTTGACGATGTTCTCGAACAGTCAAAGAGAAGGAGTTGCTACTTGACTTTGACGTGTAAGACATTCATTGGTCATTTGCTGACTAGATGAACATGTATGTGTATGTGTAATATACGCGCACAAGGTCAATGGTCAAATGTATTTATTAGTTATGGAAAAAACGAGTTAGAATGTTCAAATGGGATAGTTATTAGTTCATGTATCGGCTTTAAAAACCCCGATAAATTTAAGTGGCCAGGAAGCCATTTCCCCTTTTTTTTACTTAAAAAAAAATTAAGTGAAGGGGAATTTCGTATAAATATACTAAAATAAGAGTAATATAGTAATTTAACTTTTAGTTAAAAAGTTTCTTGCTTTTAATATATTGTAGATTAACAAAAAGAAACACAATGCTCTTAATAGGCGTTTGGACATAAGAATTGTAAAATTCTAAAAAATGGTGACAAAAATTTTCAAGTGAAAATTGTAAACAACGATTCAGAAATCATTTTAGGTAAAATTATAATAAAAAATCAACGAAAAACAAAACAAAGGAACTCAAAAAACAAAACCAAGGAACTTACAAATTAACTTTAACAAAGATAAATAGCAGTTAGGATTTAGGGCTGGGAAGATGAAATAGTAATAGCACCGAAAATCTGATAAAGATAAAGATTAGATAAAATTGGGTAGGAAAAGACTAATTGAAAAAAATACCTGTTGCTTTAATGGACAAAAAGTTGTCATGGGATTCTGATATTAACCGGCGCAACTGTTTGGGAAGATGATCCTCAGATGAAGGTAAGAGGCGTCTGCCGAGGAGAGGGTGCGAACTGCGAAGGATTAATTTTTTTTAATAAAAAGAAAAATTAAGCGAAGGGGAATTTTGTATAAATATACTAAAATAAGGGTAATATAATAATTTAATTTTTAGTTAAAAAAGTTCTTGTTTTTAATATATTATAGATTATAGATTAACAAAAAGAAACACAATGCCCTTAGTAGGCGTTTGGACATAAGAATTGTAATATTCAAAAAAATTGTGACAAAAATTTTCAAGTAAAAATGGTATTTGAAATTTAAAGTTGTGTTTGGACATAAGTTTCAGTTTGAGTTATTTTTGAAGTTTTTTGAGTGAAAATTTAAAAAAAAAAAACTTTTTGGAGTTTTTGAATTTTCGAAAATTTTGCATTTTCAAGTGAAAAATTAAAAATTTTCTAAACAAACGCTGATTTCGAAAATAAAAAAAATAAAATATTTTTAGAAAAAGGAAAAAATAAATTTATGTTCAAACGGGCTCTTAATGTCCTTCAAGAGACTTGCAACATACAGAGCATCCCAATTAAATGATAAATATCATGGACCCTATCACTCTTTCACTGGTCCTTTCCTTAAAACACCTCCACACACGGAAAGAAAAAAAATACTCCATTTCTAGAATGTTCTTCTGACCTCAAGAATTCACTTCCTTCCGGGATCCCCAGCTCATTTTTCAAGAAAACTTCCTGGATATCGAGTTTCAAATAGTTTTTCAGGTGAAAACTATATCTGAATTCCCAGCATCTTCTCAAACACTATTAAAAAGTATATTTAAGTGGTTTTTCTAGGCATTAGCTAAAGTGGTATGAAATCTGGGGACTTTATTTCACTCAATCAAAGAGAAAAGGGAATGCCTCCAAACAACTAAAACTTAATCCAACCACAGTGTAGTAAATGCTCGACACTTTACAAAAGAAATCGAGCCTGACCGATGTTTTAAACTCAGGTATGGGTATCATAGGCTTTATATAATCATGTATACACTAATTATCGAACAGACCAGAGCAACTCCTAATCCGCAAATAACATAATTTCTTTACTTTTATTTGAAGTGACTCACTGATAATAGGTGAATTTGACTATAATCACGCCTTAAATAATCACATTTTTATGTTGTTTTGATAATATATATGATGACAAAATGCTCTTATTAGTGTTTTTCATGAATTGTAGG
>MU783416.1:41927-56354 GCA_026770625.1 Nicotiana glauca
CAGTCTTCGCGACTAGGTAAGCCTAACACATTGCGGAATTTTAACAACCTTTACGAAAGCAATAAAACTAATACTGAATAATATAAGAAAAATGTAATAAGTGCCGCCTGGCACATACACTTCAACTCAAAACACTGAAACGACCTCCAAGACCCGGAAACTCACGGGCAAACACAGGCTAAAGGACATAAACTATGGCTCTATCATCCAGAAATGTCTATACAATCGAACAAATGAAATGAAACTACTATCTATGAGGAGGAGTAGAAAGAGACTCCTCGGATCTGCGGACACGGCAGATGCATACCTCAAGTCTCCCAACACAGCTCTGAAATCACCGATAATACGCTCGATCAGAAGTACCTGGATCTGCACAACAAAAGTGTGCAGAAGAGTAGCATGTGTACACCACAGTGGTACTCAGTAAGTGCCAAGCTTAACCTCGATGGAGTAGTGACGAGGAAGGTCAGGGCCCTACCGAGAATAATATAATAACAGTATCGATCAGTGTAAAGCAGTAAATAATCTGAAGTGACAGCAAAAACAAGATAGAAGCTACAAGTCATTAGCAATTAAACTAACCAGGAAAATAACATAGCAAGTGTTCCTCAACTGTCCATGGATCTCCGGGGAATTGAACCCGTAGTCCATTATCTCAGTAGCAAAGGATCTCCGGGAATCGAACCCGCAGTCCATTTATATCAGTAACAAGGATCTCCGGGAATCGAACCCGCAGTCCATTTATATCAGTAACAAGGATCTCCGAGAATTGAACCCGCAGTCCACTCATCTCAGTTACAAGGATCTCCGGGAATTGAACCCGCAGTCCACTCATCTCAGTAACAAGGATCTCCGGGAATTGAACCCGCAGTTCACTCATCTCAGTAACAAGGATCTCCGGGAATTGAACCCGCAATCTCAATGTAAAAACACAACCACAAACAGGGAAAAATACTCAAAGAATGGAATACACAATTACAAATAACTGTTAAGTTCTGACCCAACATGTTCCACGTAATTTCAATTAACGCAATTAAGCAATTAGACAGTTAATTCTATCTAGTCATACTCCTCTATCTAACACAGGATAAATCTTGCATTTAAATCAGTTAAATAACAGAGAAAACATAGTTTGAGCAATTCAAGTAAAATGGATTTTCAATAATTTGCACAAGTACATGCTCGTCACCTCGCGTACAAGACATTTAAATCAACACATAGGATATCCTAGGGGAAGAGGTCCGCCACACAAGGTTAGACAAGCCACTTACCTCGAACCGGTACGAAACCGCTAAGAAACAATGCCCTTGCCACGAATATCCGACTCCGAGTGGCCCA
The DNA here is from genome assembly GCA_026770625.1 of Nicotiana glauca. Lineage (NCBI taxonomy): Eukaryota > Viridiplantae > Streptophyta > Magnoliopsida > Solanales > Solanaceae > Nicotiana > Nicotiana glauca. The sequence goes on from MU783416.1 coordinate 43,266, forward strand.
AATCTATTCAAACCAATTACATATTGTAAATAACATCGCAAGTAGCTAATTACACTGTAAAAATTAAAGCTAAGGCACAAAAATAGGTAAAATAACCAAAATGCCCCTCCAGTCAACGTCGCGGAATCAAAATATTTTTACATTTTCAGAACCCTCGTACTCTCATGAGTCTAACCATATAAAAATCTCCCAAATCGGAGGTCAAATGCCCCCTCAAATCCTCATAATTATGTCTAAGAAATTTACCCCAATTTTCATTCAAAAATCCGAAATTAATGTTGAATTTGAGGTTAGATTAGTGTGTATTAATCATAAGGGAGTAAGGAATTGTTGCCTCTGAAAATCCCTCAAAAAATCTCCCAAAATCGAGCTCTCTAGCTATTATTTTTGATAAAAATGGAAGAACCCTCGTTTTGAAAATGTTAAGTACTGCCCAGGCAATTCCGCTTCTGCGGTCCCGCTTCTGTGGAAAAATGACCGCTTCTGCGGTCTATGAGGGGAGTCTCAAAATCTATTCTGCGATCAACAAGCCGCTTATGTGGAAAATATTCCGTTTCTGCAGAAATTGGAGGGAAGCCCAGCTATTGTCTTTGGCACATCCTCTCCTTCAGCATTCTTCTTTGTAGTTGCTAAAGGACCATCAGTGATTATGTCCCAGAGTTCATAGTCTTCTTCTATGATGTGATCCCTCATCCTGTTCTTCCACCAAAAATAGTACAGACCATTGAAAAATGGAGGCTTAGTAGTGGACCGCCCTTCCCAGTTCCCAGGTGGTGCACTCACGTTGATCTTCTCCTAATATGTTAGCCTCTTCAAAGATAACCCGCTTTGATACCAAATAATATACTAAACGTCAATACCATACAAGGGAGGAGGGGTAATTTGTGTGGTACCCAATTTTCGCTTTAGAAGAACCTGGTTCTTCTAGGTATACTTTCTATGATTGTTTGCGGAATCAAAGGTGCATAATATAAAGAACACAGAGATTTTTAAGTAGAAAATACTTGGCTCAAAAGGTGAAAAGGATTTTTCAAAAATTCCACTAAAATCACTGAGCCAAAATATCATTTATAAAACTCTTGTAAACCTAATGATTAAACTCTAATCCCATTGTGGCACACATCCTCAGCTGTTGCGACAACTTCAAGTTAACTCTAACTTGAATACTCAAAGTACCTAATACAAATGCTTCTATGAAAGATGAAAGGTATAACTTTAAACTACCTACTAAATTGAACTAGAATAAAAGAAAGACACAATGGAATTGGTTCTTCTATCTTGTCCAAGTAGCTTCAGGAATGCACATTTGAATCTCACATAAATTGCTTGCAAAATTGCGTCGCTCTTTTCCTCTCAATTTAGTTTAACTTCTGTGTTTGTGCAATACTTGTAAAAGAGAACAATCATTGTTATTTAATGAGTTAGTAATTAGATTTTGATTAAGACTAAATTGCTAATCTTCCATCGAAGTTGAGTCCTTGAACAACACAAACTCCAATCATATCCTTTATCAGGATTGTGTTCTCTTCTCATAAGGAGACTTTCGCTCATTATCCAATATGCAATATTTTCGATCAGTTCAAAAGATATTGCTGCTTGATCACTGAGACTTATCTCATTCACGTGCCTCTCACATGTATAGGTTGATAAACAATGTGCCTCTCACAATGGACCTGGTCCATGACCGAGTTCATTTGTCATTCTTCAAAACTTCATCTGAACTTGGGCCAACAGTTCCCTTTAATTTTTCATTAAAGTATGCTATATTTATTGGTCTTGCATGATTACGGGTCCTATTCCTAACCAACTAACATCACGTTCAATCTCAAAGGTATTTTCAAAAAGGAAGTTGCAAAAGAGGTGTAGAATTAAGCTTCTCCTTCAAAAGCCTAAAAGACTCCTCTTTGTTCTCTCCTCAATATATGGGTTTGTCTTTCTTAATCACCTCCGTTAATGGACTAGCTACGGTACTAAAACCCATAATAAATCTTCTATAAAAATTAGCTAGACCATGGAAACTCCTAATGAACTAATTCTCCTAGGTGTTAGCCAATCTCTAAACGCCTTAACCTTACTCTCAACTACTTCCACACCATGAGTACCCACCACAAATCCCAAGAAAACAACCTACAAGATGTACATTTTTAAGATTAGCATATAGTTTCTCATGTCTCACCACATCAAAGAATTGAATCAAATGGTACACATGATCATCAAAAGACTTGTTATAAACTAAAATATCATCAAAGTACACATAGGGATCCTAAGAAGGGGACCGTCAGCTTACCTACCTGCACATGCGGATATGAAATGCAGAACCCCTAAAATAGGGCGTCCGTACAAAAAATGTACTAAGTATGTAAGGCATGAAAATTAGTACGTAAAAGACATGGGTGAAACATGGAATATTGAAACACGTCTTTAAATCTGAATAACTTTGTAATTTTTAAAACATTTATATTGTCATGCAGGTGCGTATAAATGGCATGCCATGCATAGGTATGTGTGTACATTATATCTTCAAAGATAATGAGGGCATCCCATCATATCATCTCGGCTACTGTGGGCAACATCATCAACATATACCAGTTGATCAGGTGGTGGTGCGTATATAGTGCCGTAACCTTTTTCCATATTCCATATACATATATTTACATTTATACGCGTATATAACGATATCTGGTCATAGGTCAATGCACATGTATAAATGAGTGAAATGAATGAAAAATACGTAATAATCTCAATATTCCTTCCGGATAAACTTTTCCAAATGCGTATTATTCTGAGACCCATGAACAGAAAATAATACTAATTTTCATGGGGAATTAATAGTATAGACACCCCTACTATTTTTATGAATAGAGTAATTTATGAAAATTGTGTCTTTGCTCGCTTTTTTTAGTATAATTTGGACCATGCCAAAGGAAAGAAGGGAAGGCCTTAACATTCCTGGAGTAGGGAAAACTCCTTATAATATTCTTGACAAAGATTACACCGTACTCTTTTAGAACCACTAAGTTAAGGACGGTATTAAGCTTCTACTCGTTGAAGTGTTTGAACGATTGCCTATGTTCTAGGCGTTACAGTGTTTGAACCAAGAAAGAAAATTTTCTTGCTTTAAGATTTTGTTGGTCATTTTCTTTGGTTCTGTTTCTTTGTCGAAAATGGAATGGACAAGGTTTTATTTTAAACCTTAATTGATTGATTTAATTGCCCAAAATAAGACACCTATATATGGAATGACTTAAGAGTCATTCATTTACTTGTGGCCTTTGTCCACGTTACTTTTATTGGGGGATTTTAATCTTATCTTATTTATTATTTTTTTAGTATTAACTAGGTAATGTCCCGTTACTCGATAATTAACCAATTACCAGCATAATTAAAATTATCTTCATTTAATTAGAATTCTACTTATTTTTAATATACTTTATACATTATGCCACCGTAGTCATATGGCACATTGCATGGTACTAGTCCACAATTATCGGGTATTATCGCACGACCCGTATTTTATCTCAAATTGGCCACTTTCAACGAAACTCGTTTTCTTTAATTCATATACCCTTTATCCTTCATGACATTTCTTTATCGCTTGTTATAAATAGCGCAAATACGTTAACATCGAGACGATCTCATCCCTGAATCTTCGTCAATTAACTAAAGATAAAACTTTTAACGTACGAAAACGCGAGACGTAACATCCTTCATGTCTCTTTCAGCTTGATTTGCCGCTTGGAATGTATCATTCAAAACCTCATACTTGTGAAGCTTCATAGGTGAAGATATTTCCCTATTAATTCCCACGATGAATCAGATCACTGTAACATTATCCTCTTCCTCAAAGTTAGCCCTTATGCAAACAAGCTCAAATTCATTGTGGTATTCTCCAACACTCTTGTTGCGTTGATTCAAAGTGTAAACTCTCTAGAGAAGCTCTTGTTTGTAGTATTTTGGAATGAATTGTGTGTCCATAACACTAATCAACTCTTCCCATTCATCAGTCAATGGAATGCGAAGTCTTATCCTTCTCATTTCTTCCGAATCCCACCAGGTAGAGGCAAAGTCTTCAAATTGAGTGATGGAATACCTAGCTCTTTGAGTACTAGAAACTCGGTTCGTACAAAAGATTATCTCACTTTGAACAACCCAAGTCAAGTATTCATCCGAGTCATTACTTCTTGTAAAGGGAAAAATATTGATCTTGATGGTGTTCACCCCTCTATCCGGATCTCCTTGATTCTCTCCAAGGCATCCCCGTTGCTGCATCGATTTCCCCAATTTTTTTAAAATCATGGTTGGCCATAGGGGTGTTCATGGTTCGGTTTGGATTGATTTTTCCTAAAAAAAACCAAACCAAGTAAGTCGGTTTTTCAAATATTAGAACCAAACAAAACCAATTAAGTCGATTTTTTCTCGATTGGGTTCATGCCGGTTTTTTGTTTTTTCCAGTTATTTGTCGGTTTTTTCTTAAATATAAGACATACACTACCAAACACATATTAGGAAGACCACATTTTCAACATAACACTATCAAATTGCCCTTTGAGAAATCTATTATTTACCAAGATATATTGATGATAATTGAATCAAATAGTGATGAATAATTTATGACTAAATTAAAAAAATATATTATTTTTAATACGAAATGGATTCTTGCACTTAACAAAAGAAAATAACCAATCAAACTAGAATGTAAAGATAAAGAACTATACTAAAAGTGCAAACTATTAACATTTACCATTAAATTTTTGAAACTTCATATAAAAATATTCATAGATATATATGTAATAATAAATTTGAAATAGCTACTCCTATAGTCGGTTTGGTTCGTTTTTTTTTCTGATTAAAACCAAAATCAAATCAAATTTGATCGGTTTTTAAAATTCAAATCCAAACCCAAACCAATCCAAAAAGTATCAATTTTTTTGGTCAGTTTGGTTTGGTTTTTGGTTTGGTTCGGTTTTTCGGATTTTTATGAATACCCCTAGTTGGCCATATTTCATGCATAAATGTTTGAACATCCACTAGTTATCTCTTATTTCTCCCCTTTGGTCGCCATAACTATAATGATCCGATCGTTCGTTCTGAGAGTTATAGCCCCATTTCCCCCAATCTATTTTTATTTATGTGTTGTTCAGTTGTGTTGAGTTGTATCGAGTTGGTAGTTTTGGGTTCGGAGTAGTTTTGAAGTGAAATGAACACTTAGTGTCACGAGCTTAACTCCAGTAAGTTACGTGCGGACAGCTAAACAGCCTTACCGTTTCTTTTAGCCTTAGTCCTAACAAAATAGCTAGCACAAAATCGTGCTCAAGCTTAAGGCAAACATGCACACACACAAATGCAGAAAAATAATGAAGTAAGAGGCATACAAGAGTTGGGAGGCCAAGGCCAATTTTCTGATTTACTTGATAACAAAGAGAAAATATAAAGTATGATGAGATCTGATCTATGAGCTATATCAATCTGCTCCTAGGATGACTTACAAAAACGTCTAAGCCTAAGTATATATACTAGCCAAGCCACCAGTTGGCTGGTGTGAATGGAAAACATGTAAAGTCCACAAATGCTGCTCCTTTGGACTTTGAGTGCTGCTCCTTTAGACTTTGTGTGCTTCCTTTGGTGCCTTTTCTTGAATGCTGCTCCACAAATGCTGCCTTTTCTTGAATGTTGCAGGCTGTCTCTGACTTTGGTGCAGCAAAGTTTGACTCCCATGTAAATGCTGACTGTCCCTTGCCAGCCCAGTCATATGTTGCTGCCTCTCATGTGCTGCTGTCCCTTTCCAGCTCAGCCATGTGCTTCTTTCTCTCATGTGCTGCTGCCTTTGACTTTGTTGGAACGTTGGCACAAGATCTTTGACTTGAGCAGCCATGTCTAATGCGAATTTGAACATGTCGGGCGGCCAAACCAGTGTGTCAGGCAGCGAAATCAGTATATCTGGTCAAGAAAAGGGCAGATGAATGCTTTAACCTTGTCCCAATATTCTATCCCTAGTACCAGATCGAATACATCCATGGGAGCGACAAAGAAATTCGTGCTTCCCAACAAAGCTCCTAACCTGAGCTGTACATTACGGACAACTCCAAATATGTTGGTGGGTTTGGAATTAACCGTCTTCAAAGCAGAATTGTTTGGACTGAATACAAGGCCAAGTGACTTAGCCTTCTCTTTAAACACAAAATTATGTGTTGCACTGATGTCTACCATGATGCGAACTTGCTGCCCGTTCAGCGTCGCATCCACGAACATGGACCCTTTCTTCCTCATCTGAGGACCCTTGCCTATCGCCACGTTGTCTGACGTACGACCCATTTTGGCAAGGTCAGGCTTCCTTTGGACAACCTGCTTCACAGCAGGCTCCTTTACTATGGCTGTGCCCAATACCAAATTGGCCAGATGAGCTATATCTGGCGGTTGTTCCACGACTTCCTCATCATCTTGGACTCTATCATTGGTTGGCGTCCGCTCGGCTGCTATTATGGTGCTGAGTTTGCCAAAATTAGGATAACCTCTGAAGTGGTGACTTGGGTCCTTGCAGAGGTAGCAAGCATGGCGTGGACCAACCTCCTTCTTTCGTTGGGCATACCGGTCGAGCCAATTGTCCGCATTGTTACCTTTGGAGTTGCGGTCTGGGGTGACAGCTCGCTTGCCTTTGTCTCGATAACCATTGTCCTGATTAGATGCGTAGTGGTTGTCTCTTGGTTTTGGGGCTTCTATCCTGAAATCGTTTAGGGATTCAGCCACCGCAATAGCTTCATCGACGTCCTGAACTTGACGTCGCTGCAATTCTTGTTTGGCCCAATTTTGACGGCCATCAATGAAATAGAACAACAAATCCTCACTAGACATGTTGGGGATCTGCAAAATAAGTTTCGTGAATTCCTTCACGTACTCACGAATAGATGTTGTCTACTTGAGCTCTCTCAACTTCCGACGAGCCTCATTGACAACGTTTTGGGGGTAGAACTGGCGCTTCAGTTCATACTTGAACTGATTTCAGCTCTTGATGGAGCAAATACCTTTCACCAAATCCACTTTCTTCCGCCTCCACCATAACATGGCGGTGTCGGTAAGATACATAGTTGCTGCACGAACCTTGGCAGCCTCATCCACGATGTTGAGGTGCTCAAAGTAGTCTTCCATCCTCCAAAGGAAGTTCTCTATGTCTTGAGCATTTCGGTCTCCCCTAAACTCCTTCGGTTTTGGGCACTCGATCCTGGTTTCACGTACAGTAACATTATCTGTGCGCTCAGCAAGTCTTGCCGCCTTCTGTTGTTGCTTTAGGGTTTCAACTTCCCCATGCAATGCTGATACGGCCTCGGTCAGCTTAAGCTCAAGGTTGGTCAGTCCATCCATGTGTTCATTGGTTAAACGATCCGAAGTCTCTTGACGTCTCCTAGTTCTTCTAGAGCTGTAGACTCAAGCGAGGAGAAGTTATCTTCAGTAACTTCAAGGCGTTGGTTTAAAGCGTTTAAGCCAGCTTCAAATATATGGACTCGCATTTCTATAGGAAGTGCAGCCAAGCCTCCGTCTGCACCATGATCAACCTGTTTTGCGGGCAGCGCCTCACTAGTTGATGCTATGTTGGGATCTCGCACTTTGCTTGTTCCTCTCCTCTTTGGCTTTTGCCTCTTTGTTGGTGACTCGTCTCTCCCTCGAATGTTGCTTTGATCTACAATGTCTCCTTCGTTTGCCATGTCTCTTGCCTTGCTCTGATACCAGTTGTTACGAGCTTAACTCTAGTAAGCTACGTGCGGACAGCTAAACAGCCTTAATGTTACTTTTAGCCTCAGTCCTAACAAAATAGCTAGCACAAAATAATGCTAAAGCTTAAGGAAAACACGCACACATACAAATGCTGGAAAACAATGAAGTCAGAGACATACAAGAGTTGGGAGGCCAAGGCCAATTTTCTGATTTACTTGATAACAAAGAGAAAATACAGTGTGTGATGAGATCTGATCTATGAGCTATATCTATCTGCTCCTAAGATGACTTACAAAAACGTCTAAGCCTAAGTATATATACTAGCCAAGCCACCAGTTGGCTGGTGTGAATGGAAAACATGTAAAGTCCACAAATGCTACTCCTTTGGACTTTGAGTGCTGCTCCTTTAGACTCTGTGTGCTGCCAGCTTTGTCAAGGCTGCCTTTTCTTGACTGCTGCAGGCTGTCATTGACTTTGGTGCAGCAAAGTTTGACTCCCATGTGAATGTTGGTTGTCCCTTGCCAGCCCAGTCATGTGCTGCTGTCCCTTTCCAGCTCAGCCATAAGCTTCTTTCTCTCATGTGTTGCTGCCTTTGACTTTGTTAGAACGTTGGCACAAGATCTTTGACTTGAGCAGCCATGTCTAATGCAAATTTTAACATGTCGGGCAGCCAAACCAGTATGTCGGGCGGCCAAATCAGTGCAGGATTTGGCAGGTTAGTACATTAACCTCAAGGTTGGTCAGTCCATCCTTGTGCTCATTGGTTAAACAATCCAAAGTCTCTTTGACGTATCCCAGTTCTTCTAGAGCTGTAGACTCAAGCGAGGAGAAGTTATCTTCAGTAACTTCAAGGCTATGGTTTAAAGCATTTAAACCAGCTTCAAATATATAGACTCGTATTTCTATAAAAAGTGCAGCCAAGCCTCCGTCTGTACCATGATCAACTTGTTGTGCGGGCAGCGCCGCACTAGTTGATGCTATGTTGGGATCTCGCATTTTTTTTGTTCCTCTCCTCTTTGGCTTTTGCCTCTTTGTTGGTGACTCATCTCTCCCATGAATGTTGATTAGATCAAAATTGTCTCCTTCGTTTGCCATGTCTCTTGCCTTGCTCTGATACCGTTGTCACGAGCTTAACTCTAGTAAGCTACGTGCGGACAGCTAAACAGCCTTAACGTTACTTTTAGCCTCAGTCCTAACAAAATAGCTAGCACAAAAGTGTGCTCAAGCTTAAGGCAAACACGCACACACACAAATGCTGGAAAACAATGAAGTAAGAGGCATACAAGAGTTGGGAGACCAAGGCCAATTTTCTGATTTACTTGATAACAAAGAGAAAATAAAAAGTGTGATGAGATCTGATCTATGAGCTATATCTATTTTCTCCTAAGATGACTTACAAAAACATCTATGCCTAAATATATATACTATCCAAGCCACCAGTTGGCTAGTGTGAATGGAAAACATGTAAAGTCCACAAATGCTGCTCGTTTAGACTTCGAGTGCTGCTCCTTTAGACTTTGTGTGCTGCCAGCTTTGTCAAGGCTGCCCTTTCTTGACTGTTGTAGGCTGTCTCTAACTTTGGTGCAGCAAAGTTTGACTCCCATGTGAATGCTGGTTGTCCCTTGCCAGCCCAGTCATGTGCTGCTGCCTCCCATGTGCTGATGTCCCTTTCCAGCTCAGCCATGTGTTGCTTTCTCTCATGTGATGTTGTCTTTGACTTTGCTGGAACGTTGGCACAAGATCTTTGACTTGAGCATCCGTATCTAATGCGAATTGAACATGTTGAGTGTCCAAACGAGTGTGTCGGGCGGCCAAATCAGTGCAGGATTTGGCGGGTCGGTACACTTAGTCTCTTAGTTAGAAAGCTAAACTATAAAAGTCAACCGGAAGTTGACATATGAGTAATCGAATTTGGATTTGGATTGTTATGATTCGGTTAGCTTCGTTGGATTATTTTTGACTTAGGAGTGTATTCGGAATGTAATTTGGAGGTCCGTGCTAGAATTAGGCTTGAATTGGCGAAAGTTAAAAGTTTAGAAGTTCTTAGGCTTAAATTCGTAGTTGGTTTGGTGTTTTGGTATTGTTTTGGGTGTTCTGGAGGTTCGACTAAGTTTGGGAAGTGATATATGACTTTTTGGAATTATTTGTTGAGGTCTGGAGGGCGTCGGGTGAGTTTTGGATAGGTTTGGGTTGTGTTGCGCTCGTTTTTCTTATGTTTCGACACCATTTCTTCAAGCATAAATGATATCATATTGAACAAACGATCTCTGATTTCTTTTGGAGAGTTTTAGGTAAGGATTTGAGGGACCAAATGGAGTTTGATTTTGATAAATTTTATATGGTTAGACTCGGAAGAGGACGAGGTTTATTATTTTGCCATTTTTGACTAATTTTGAGATGTGGGTCTGGGGGTCGGGTTTTGGCCGATTTCGGATTTCTAGCATGTTTATCTAGTTTTTATTGTGGAATTCAATTCTTTAGACTATGTTTATAGTAGTATTATGATTATGGATAGATTCAGAGCTTTTGGAGACCGAGTCTAGAGATGAGGGTATCCCGGAGAAGTATTTTACGTTGTTGAGGTAAGTAACAGTTTTAACTCTAGCTTTGAGAGAATAAACCTGGAGAATTTGATAATGTGATTATTTGGAGGTGATACCCACTCTAGGTGACTGGTGTGTGGGTGGATACCTCGACGGATTGAGACTGAGTCCGTCCGTGAGGCTGCGAGGCCTAATAACTATTATCTGTGGTTATGTGTTTACTTATTGTTGTACTTGTTTGCCTTCATGTTAGAGATTATGCTCAGGCTTTATTCATGCTCACATTATTTGTACTCAGTCATAGAAATTATTGTACATATTTACCTCAGTCTCTGTTATTTGCTAATATGTTGTGATACTTGAGTTGGTCTAAGTTCTCTTATTTGTTGATGGTGGTGAAGCTAGTGAGATACATGACTGAGTGAGGCCGAGGGCCTGGTTGTGAGGATAATAATACCATAGTGCGTGAGTTGTCTGCGTAGCACGTGAGCTGACCGTGCAGATCCAGGTATTGAGACCATAGCGCGTGAGTTGACCGTGCGGATCCAGGTATTGATATTATAGCACGTGAATTATCCGTGTTATACGTGAGTTATCTGTGTTTAGAGATTGGGCTTTGGGAGCCCTATGGAGTCTGTACACACCCCTAGTGAGCGCAGAGTGTTGAGTGTGTTGAGTGCTGAGTGCGAGTGATGAGCGATGGAGTGACACTGCAGTGAGGTTGTATTTATTTGTGTTGTTCTACATTATCTGTTAAATTTCTTTGTGGTACCTGAGTTGTGGAATTTTCCTATTTATTTTTGTTTATTTTTTAAGCATTGTGAAAATAAATAATTGGACTGTTTTACTTAGCTCTTCACTACTGCTCAGTTCCTTAGTTATTTCTATTACTACTGAGTCGGTTGTACTCATACTACACCCTGCTCTTTATGTTCAGGTCTAGGTGAGTTAGAGCGCGCGATAGTTGAGTTCAGGTCAGCAATCTGTGGAGATTACAAGGTAGTTGCTAATTTTGCAGGACCTTGTTATGCCTTTTGTCATTTCTTCTTTTGGACAGTTAGACAGTTTATACATTTTAGTTTATTGTTTTAGATGTTCATGACTTAGTGAAACCCTGATGTTTAGGGCTTGTTTTCATATTTTATATTAATTATATTTAGAGTTTATTTAGTTTATGAGAAATTCAAATGTTGAAAATGTTTTTATTAAATTCTTATAATCGATTTAGTAGTAATATTTTATGAAATAGGCTTGCCTTGTAACACGATAGGTGCCATCACGATACGGTTAAATTTTGGGTTGTGAGAAGTTGGTATCAGATCCTAGGTTACATAGGTCTCACTAGTCATGAACGATTTAGTAGAGTCTAGTAGATCGGTACGGAGACGTCTGTACTTATCTTCGAGAGGCAGCCGAACCTTTAGGAAAACTTCACCTTCTTGAATTCTTATCGTGTGGTGTTGATTCAGCTTGAACTCTAACTCTTTGAATTCCTTCCACGCATTCGTATGTGCACATGAGCGCTCAGTATGAGTTGTGCATCGACAGATTGTGATTCCTTGGATGAGGTGTGAGATGTTATTTCTGTGTGTTGATGTTGGGCCAGTCTGGAGGACTTGACGCACAGTTTTGACTATAAATTGAGAACTGTGGTGTTGATTGTGTAAGCACGTGCTTATATGTGCATTGGTGTCCCTATTACTAGGATTTGTGATTTGATAGCTATGTGGCGAGTATGATTTGACTGTGAGATTGTGTTCGGATTGATCGAATGTGATGACAAGGGTTTACTTGAGATGTAGCAAAGACTAATGGGTGTTTGATTTGTGACTTGATATAGCTTGTTCAGGCTTTGTTTGATAAGAGGTTTATTACCAGCCTTTGGTTGTTCGGGCAGCTGCTATGATTTGAAATCATCGTTGTGAGTGTTTGAATTATGTGGTATATCATGTGATTTTAGGTATGTTTTAGACTCGTTCGAGGACGAATATTTGTTTAAGGGGGGAGGATGTAACGACCCGGTCGTTCATTCTGAGAGTTATAGCCCTATTTCTCCCAATCTATGCTTATTTATGTGTTGTTTAGCTGTGTTGAGTTGTAATGAGTTGGTAGGTTTGGGTTTGGAGTAATTTTGGAGTGAAATGGACAATTAGTCTCTTAGTTAGAAAACGAAGTTGGAAAAGTCAACCGGAAGTTGAAATATGAGTAATCGAATTTTGATTTGGATTTTTATGACTCAATTAGCTTCGTTGGGTGATTTTAGATATAAAAGTGTGTCCAGAATGTAATTTGGAGGTCCATGGTAGAATTAATCTTGAATTGGCAAAAGTTGGAAATTTCAAAGTTCTTAGGCATGAATTCGAGATCAATTTGGTGTTTGGGTATTGTTTTGGGTGTTCCGGAGGTTCGACTAAGTTCGGGCAGTGATATATGACTTGTTGGAATTATTGGTTGAGGTCCGGAGGGCCTCGGGTGACTTTTAGATAGGTTCGGGCTGTGTTGCGCTCGTTTTTCTTATGTTTTGATGTCGTTCTTCAAGTATAAATGATATCATATTGAAAAAACGAGATCTTATTGTGAGCACATGATTTTTGCTCTCGCGACAATTACTCCCAAAAGTATAAAATAAAATGGTTTTGTATCGCATTTGATTTTCTGTGGATTGTGTGTTATCTTTCTTTAGCATCTTGTATGTGTGTTTATTTGTTTGAACTTACGTGTTGCATGCATTTTTTAATTAACCATAAAGTGGTTAGAAGAGAAATTACAAAAAATATGCATTATTGTCCGTGGTCATTTGAGTAATTTAAAATGTGTAACTTGCATTAATTATTTATGT
>MU783417.1:4500-31197 GCA_026770625.1 Nicotiana glauca
TTTGTATGATGATTTTGAACTTGGGCGTATGTCCGGTTCGGGTTTTGGATAACCCGGGAGTGTTTTGGCGCCTATTGAGGAAGTTAGCATTTTAGAAGAAATTTCATAAGTTTGTCTTGAAGTGCATTTCAGTGTTATCGATGTCCGTTTGAGATTCTGAGACTGCAAATAGCTCCGTATAGTGATTCTGGAGTTGGGGGCGCGATCGGAAGTGAATTCGGAGGTCCGTAGGTCATTTTGAATCCATTTGGCTAAAGATAGAAATTTGAAGGTTTTTGAGAAGTTTGACCGGAAGTGAACATTTTGATATCGGGGTCGGAATCCAATTCTGAAAGTTGGAGTAGGTCCGTAATGTCGAATATGACTTGTGCGCAAAATTTGAGGTCGATCGGACGTGATTTGATAGGTTTAAACATCGAAAATAGAAGTTTGCAGTTCTAAAGTTCATAAAACTTGAATTGGGGTATAATTCGTGATTTTCGTGTTGTTTGATGTGATTTGAGGCCTCGAGCAAGTCCGTAATGTGTTTTGGGATTGGTCGGTATGATTGGTTGGGGTCCCGGGGGCCTCGGGTGGATTACGGGTGGTTAACGGATCAAAATTTGGAATTTTTGGACAGCTGAAGGGTCTGGTTGCTGGTATTTTTGCTTCTGCGGTGGGTTGACCGCAGAAACGGCCCCACAGAAGCGAAAAAAGGAGCTGCAGAAGCGGATTTTTGGTAAAGGCTCGAGGACCGCAAATGCGGTCAAGATTCCGCAGAAGCGGGACCGCATCTGCTGAAGGATAGTTGCAGAAGCGGAAGAGGGGCAGCTGGAGAGGACCGCAGAAGCGGCTGATGGTCCGCAAAAGCGGGACCGCGGAAGCAGAAGTAGCTGGAGGCACATGGATTGTTTTAAATGCGCGATTTGGCCATTCGTCTCCCATTTTTCTCTTGGCATGGGCGATTTTGGGGAGCTTCAAGAGGAGATTTTCGTCATCAACGATAAGGTAAGATATCCTTACCTACTTTGAGTTAAATACTTCAATTATGTATGGATTTGAGCATGAAATTAGTAAAAATTTGGGGTTTTTGGTAGAAAGACCTAGAATTTATATTCTTGAAATTTAACCGCGATTTTGGGTATGGGATTTAGAGAAAAATCATATATTTGAGTTTGTGAGACCATAGGTAAACTTATTCTTTGAAAAATTTCAGATTCCGGGCACGTGGGCCCGAGGGCATTTTTGTCAACTTTTCGATCAGGGTTTGGAATTGCTATAAAATAGACTATAATGAGTATCTTAGCATATATTAATGGATTTACATAATTATTGGCTAGTTTTGGAGCGTTGTGCGTCAATTCGAGTCTTCAGAAGGGCGTGGAATACCGGTTATGGATCTTCGGAGCGAGGTGAGTCTCCTTTCTAACCTTGTAAGAGGGAATTGTACCCATAGGTGAAATAATTGATTATGTGCTCCTAATTGTGGGGGCTACGTACGCATGAAGTGACGAGAGTCCGTGCGTAGCTACTATTATGCTATTGTCAGGGTAGTTAGGACCAAAAAGCATGCTATACTTGAATTAATTGTAAGCCCATTGACAGCTTGGATTACTTAGATTGCATTGAATTAGTAAATGAATTTCAAAAAGGATTAAACTTTAATTTCTTAAATTGTTAAAAAGAGGACTGGCTTTAATTGGACAAATGTTCCATGATAAATCCTTAATTGGTTATTTAAGCATGTATTTTTATGTGAACCTGCGTCGCACGATTGATTTGCTAGCAGGGTGATTGTTTATTTTATTTTTGCCGCATCGCATGGATAGTTCGCGAGCGGGGTAATAGATGCATCTATTATTCGAACCGTTCGACCCTCGACAGTACACAATTTACATTTCTATTAGAGCGGGCCGTCGACCTAGGCATAATTTGCGTATGATATATATTGTTGCCTGAGAATTTTAAATGTTGATATTGCCTTTCATGGCTTGAGATAAATTGATAAGATAATGAAAAGCAAACTTTGAAAATCCTTTATTATTTGTTAAAGGTGTTGACCTATTTTCCGACTTCGTGAGTTAGAACTACTATATAAATCCATGATTTTCTCACATTTTTAATTTATTATTATTTGACCTCTAGCAAGTGTTGAAGTCGACCTCTCGTCTCTACTTCTTCGAGATTAGACGGGATACTCATTGAGTACACGTTGTTTACGTACTCATACTACACTACTGTGCATTTTTGTTGTACAAGTATATGTAACTCTAGCGGCCTACTGGGCGTAGCAACACGGATGATTCTGGGACTAGGTGAGCTGCATTATTTGAGACGGCCGCAGCTAGTATAATCCCTTCCAGTAAATTATATTTACCTTCTGTCCACTGTATTTCGGACGGATGTTGTATTGTATTATCTCTTAGAAATTGCTCATGTACTTGTGACACCGGGTTCTGGGATGGTTTTGAAATATTTTGTATTAAATGTTTATTATTAAATTTGAATTGAAGCAGCTATCTTTTTACTTACGAAATAAGAAGGAAAATCTTGGTTTTCAAAATTGTTTAGTTGGAATTTAATTGAGTATTTTGGTTGGCTTGCCTGACAGTGGTGTCCGGTGCCACCACGACCCTTAGTGGATTTTGGGTCGTGATAACATGGTATCAGAGCACTAGGTTCCTAGTGTATCACGAGTCATGAGCAAGTCTAGTAGAGTCTCATGAATCAGTACGGAAATATCTGTACTTATGCTCGGGAGGCTGCAGGACTATTAGGACTACTTCCCTTCTTGATTCCTTATCGTACGATTTGATTTCCTGTGATGCTTATGCCTTCGTTTCTTTCCTACTCAATCTTACGCGACGTAAACCACTTGTTATAAATTGAAAATTTAAGAACCATAATGGTACTACAGATGTGATACATGATGTTTCTCCTGGTATAGCTGATTTGATTATTATCGATGCTTTATGGAAGAATATTTTATTATTTCAACCCAGTAACGGTACTTCTGAGGGCTCTGGGGCTAGGCACAAGTTGCCACGATGCTTATGAACAATTTTTCCGCAATATTGTTATGATGGTATAAAGTTTGCCTATGTATCGGGGCAGTGAATAACTTGAAGGGAGGTTTACTCAGTGCATAATCAAGAGATTCAGTATTTTATTCCCGGCAGGGGAAAGGCAGTCGGACTAAGGATGGTCAGGTGTGGGCTAGTCGAAGTAATAAGACTTGATAATTTCAAGCGTGGTGGAGCTTTCTTCTATGATGGGGTGTCGTTGCCCTAATTGAACGTACTAAGTTTGTCGGTGTTATGATCTGCTACAATTAGCCTTTGGGGCAAGATATTGCGAAATAGTATTGGAGATGCAATTGTCGGGTATCGCAAGGTGCGGTGGTTTAGGATTGAATCAGTATTTCTAATGTTGACGGTTCGATAAAGATGACCTTCGGAAAGGTTTAAAGTTAACAGCAATTGTGGGTTCAAGTGCCACGAAGTTAGATTTTATTTAAGACAACCACTGAATATCAAAGGACGAAGAAGGACATGTGGGAAGCGTCAGGCAGTGTTCAAAATTATAAAAAGGCCAGGTATATGAAGTGAAGGTCGAGTAGTCGATCAAGGGGATGCGTTCCGCTAAAGTGGGAGAGTGGCGGAGTTGCATATGGGCTTTGTAGTGGGATGACCACGTGCCTTAAGGAGAGTTTGGAGTGATTGAGAATGTTAGTGATTGATGATTGGGGTCTACGGATTTAATTTGAAGTATGGGCTATTATGCGGCACGAGGTTTGATATAACAAAAAGGAGATGCCTAAAAGAAAGAAGGATGTAACATAACTCCGAATTGGAAGGTTGTTGCCGCACATTTAAATGATGTTCACGAGGGGTAAATGGACTTGTGCAGTTAGAGAGTGAGCTCTGTCTCAGGATGAGTTATTGATGTCGTAGTGATTGTACCCCGTGCAGCGGCGTTGGAAGATGCTGGGGAGAGCTTTTATAGGTGGGTTACCCAAGTGAGCAGGTTAGCGGTCGCGTGGTTGGCGAGGCTTCTGAGAAGAATTCTATCGGTTATATAGCAAAGGAATCGGTTGTGCAAATATGTTTGATGAGTCAAAATATAAGAAAGGGTTTTACAGAAATATTTTGAGAACTTTGGCGGTTGATTGTGCGAGGTTATGTCAATAAGAGATAAAGAGGACGGGTGAATTCTATATTTGTGAAATAACGGCTTCATGCTAAGTGAGAGAGTCCCACCGCTTATGATTGGGTTGCATGGTTAACTACTTGTGAGATTTTTGGCTATTAGCATATCGATGGGCTATTTCAGCTACGGGAAAGGACCATAAGTGGTAGTTTAAGCAAAGTAAGTATTAAAGGTGGGCTATCGTTGGCCTTTTGGCCCATGTTCAGACTTGGAGGAAGATTCAGGAATTTGTTTGTATAGATACGGGTTCCAAGGGAAGTGATTCAGTGGGTTCTTCGCCAAGAGGGTATTCATGTAATGGAGGACTCATGGAGTTGATTATATTCGGGGCCAAGTCAGAGCGGGTGGCTCTCAACAGCGGTCATGGTAAATTCACAAGATGAGGTATGATGCCTAATGATTTTGGGCGTATGGTTACGGGTAAGAATCAAGATTGTTAGCAGCTTATGAGTAGAGGCATAGAATATTCTTTGATGTTTTGGCTTGTGATATAGCAATTGGGAGGTGTGAAAATAGTGTGTGGAATTTGAGACAGCATGGTCTCACGGTTCAAGGTTACTCGGGGTGAGTGCGGATAGAGTATGGTAAGTGTTGGATGGAGTTATTATTGTTTCGATGGCAATCAAGGATAAATTAGATGAAGGCAGACTAGTTAGCTATAATTGAGTTGGCATATTGGTGGTGGAGATCAGTTCCTTCCGTGTAACCAAGCTAGGCAAGTGATTTGTGACGGTGCGTATGAGGCTTGTCAGTCGCCGTAGTTGATATTATTTAGGATCATTCTTCTATTATGGCTTGTTATGTGGAAGAGGATTCTGGAAGGGCTATGGTGCCTTAGACCACTACCTAGATGTTTGTATATTCTACGGTTATAAGAATTTGCATGTGTGTTGCTATGTTTCTCATGAAGTGAGTTCAGTGAAAAGCTTTTATATAATGAAGTGTTGACCTATTAGTGGTTCCGGAGTTATGATAAGAATCATGTCCTATTGTACATTGGCATGTCGAGTGCGGTGAGTAGTATGGAATTTGAAGTGAGAACTAAGGTGCCAGTTCGGTGTGGACAAGTATGTCACAAGCTCGGATAAGAAGGAAGGGAGTTTTGATGTTTAAAGTAAGTGGGTATGGTCTTCAGTGTCACCTAAGATCAGTGTTCTGTAAGAAGGGCTTGTATCATGGTTAATGATTCTTGATTGCTTTTCAGCGTTGGTGTAGCCGGTGGTTGGGATGTACGGACCTGTTATGTGTTTCGAAAGGTTGTGGGAGCGCGTCCCGCGGGAAAATTGTATAAGTATGACATGTGGTTACTTGATTGATTAAAGATTTAACCCTAGTATGGAGATTTGTGATGATATCGATAAAATTAGAATATATGCCTAGAGGGCACTCAGTTATTGAATTGTGGACTATGGATGAGTACTCCGGTTATGACGGGTGTTCTTGTGTGTTATGAGAAGAGGGAAATTAGTATGGACCTTCGAAGGGTTATTCACTTAGTTTTATACGATCAGGATCGACTTAAGGTCGGAGGATGGATCTAAATGTAGATATGGGCTCTATGTCAGGCCAATTATGTTCATTTCAGCAAAATGCTCCTTATGGAAGAATGGTCGGGGTGTTATGTGGTCGTTAGCAATTTCATGTAATGATGTATTACACCGTGCGAGTTGTGAGACGGCTTGGTGAATTGCTTATGTGATAAAGATCCGTGTAGAAATGATGTTATATGAGAAAAATGGCTCTTGAGATTCAGATTGTATATCGCACCTCAATTGTGCTTGAATATTGTAGCCTATACCGCTATCTGCTCCCTCAGGGATGGTATTATGTACCTAGCGTTCTTGTGACCGAAATTTGATATTTTATTGTAATGAGCAAATTTAGCTTGACGTGCATCTCCTTATGTGAGATCTATGTGTGGATCGGGTGGCCCACCGCCATGGGTATTTTATTTGGATCGGGTTGCGCACCGCAACAGTATGATGCTGAGTACAGTTCCCTATATCTGCCTTTATGTGTTTCGTTTCCTTTTTTTGGAGGAAATCTCGTATTAGCTGTGAACCCCCATCGCATGTATGATTCGCGAGCGGGGTGTCTGTTTAGTATGTTGCCTGCGTCGCAGGTATAATTCGCGAGCGGGGTAATTGGATCTCCTTTTCATAGTTCATTTTTCTTCTTCCTTGTATCGCGTTCGAATCGGTAGCCTATTGGCACATTGTGGCATCATTTGAAACTTTTGATCACGTCCGGGTGTCATATTGCTTGAGTAGTTTGTACTGGGTGAGGCGAGATTATTGGTTTTAAGATCCGTGCAATCCGAGTATATAAAGTACATTAAGGAGCTAAAGACATTATTCGGCCCATAATGCAATGATGGTTCTTGACAGGAGTATAGACCCAATGGATTGTTGATTCGGCAGTGGTTATGAATTTCTGCACATCTCTTCTATCGTGGCGGTATTGTAAAGGTTAGAGTAAGACCTGAGTATGTCATGGGTTGCAATAGGAGCATCAGATTAGTAGGATTTTGACTAAGTCGATCAGAAAAAGGTTATTGTGACCTAGTGAATAAAGTGATGCTAGGTGCGAACTCAGCAAAGTTATGCAGCCATGTTTGGGTTCAGTGTGAAGTGATTAATATGGCGATCTTATGGTGGAAATAGGTCGGGCATAGAATTCCGGATGTTGGAATTGACTGTATCTGCTTGAATAAAAGAGAATATCTTTAGTATTGATCAAGCTAATTTTCTCAACTGAGTTGTAGTAGCACGGGAAGGTGCATGAGAAGTTAAACAATGATTTTAGACTACTTCAGTGTAGTTCTCCACACGTTCGAGGACGAACGTATGTTTAAGTGGGAGAGAATGTAACGACTCGACCGGTCGTTTTGAGCTCTAGCATGTCGTTCAGTAGTCTGAGGCCATGAATAACTTCATTTCATGTATTGTGACTTGTACGTGTGGTCGGAATTGAATTTCGGGAAGTCCAGAGTTGATTTGGAAGGAGAATTCTTGTTTCGGAAGCTTAAAGTTGAAAGAATGAACTAGGATTAGAATTTTGAGTAAACGACCTCGGAATCGGTATCTGAAGGTTCTAGCAAATTTGTATGATGATTTCGGACTTGGAAATATGCCCGGTTCGGGTTTTGGATAACCTGGGAGAGTTTTGACGCCTATTGAGGAAGTTAACATTTTAGAAGAAGTTTCATAAGTTTGGCTTGAAGTGCATTTCAGTGTTATCGATGTTCATTTGAGATTTCGAGACTGCGAATAGCTCAGTATGGTGATTCTGGAGTTGGGGGCGTGATCGGAAGTGAATTCGGAGGTCCATAGGTCATTTTGAAGCTATTTGGCTAAAGATAGAAATTTGAAGGTTATTGAGAAGTTTGACCAGAAGTGAACTTTTTGATATCGGGGTCGGAATCTACTTTCGAAAGTTGGAGTAGGTCCGTAATGTCAAATATGACTTGCGCGCAAAATTTGAGGTCGATCGGACGTGATTTGATAGGTTTAAACATCGGAAATAGAAGTTTGAAGTTCTAAAGTTCACAAAGCTTGAATTGGGGTGTAATTTTTGATTTTTGTGTTGTTTGATGTGATTTGAGGCCTCGAGCAAGTTCACAATGTGTTTTGGGATTGGTCTGTATGATTGGTTGGGGTCCCGAGGGCCTCGGGTGGATTTCGGGTGACTAATGGATCGAAATTTGGAATTTTTGGACAGCTGAAGGGTCTGGTTGCTGGTATTTTTGCTTCTGCGGTGGGTTGACCGCAGAAGCAGAAAAAGGAGTCGCAGAAGTGGATTTTTGGTCAAGGCTCGAGGACCGCAGATGCGGTCATGATTTCGCAGAAGCGGGACCGCATCTACGGAAGGATAGTCGCAGAAGCGGAAGAGGGGCAGCTGGAGAGGACAACAGAAGCGGCTGATGGTCCGTAAAAGTGGGACTGCAGAAGCGAAATTTCTTCCGCAGAAATGGAAGTAGCTGGAGGCAAAGGGATTGTTTTAAATGCGCGATTTGGCCATTCTTCTTCCATTTTTCTCTTGGCATGGGCGATTTTGGGGAGCTTCAAGAGGGGATTTTCGACATCAACGATAAGGTAAGATTTCCCCACCTACTTTGAGTTAAATACTTCAATTATGTATCGATTTGAGTATGAAATTGGTAAAAATTTGGGGGTTTTGGTAGAAAGACCTAGAATTTATATTCTTGGAATTTAACCGTGATTTTGTGTATGGAATTTAGAGAAAAATCATATATTTGCGTTCATGAGGCCATGGGTAAACTTATTCTTCGAAAAATTTCAGATTCCGGGCACGTGGGCCCGGAGGCATTTTTGTCAATTTTTCAATCGTGGTTAGGAATTGCTATAAATTGGATTATAATGAGTACCTTAGCATATATTAATGGATTTACATAATTATTGACTAGTTTTGGAGCGTTGTGCATCGATTCGAGTCTTCGGAAGGGCGTGGAATTCCGGTTATGGATCTTCGGAGCAAGGTGAGTCTCCTTTCTAACCTTGTAAGAGGTAAGGGTCCCCATATGTGAAATAATTGATTATGTTCTCCTAATTGTGGGGGCTACGTACGCACGAGGTGACGAGAGTCCGTGCGTAGCTACTATTATGCTATTGTCCGGGTAGTTAGGACCCAAAAGCATGCTATACTTGGATTAATTGTAAGCTCATTGACAACTTGGATTGCTTAGATCGCATTGAATTAGTAAATGAATTTCAAAAAGGATTAAACTTTAATTTCTTTAATTGTTAAAAAGAGGACTGGCTTTTAATTGGACAAATGCTCCATGATAAATCCTTAATTGGCTATTTAAGCATGTATTTTTATGTGAACCTGCGTCGCATGATTGATTCGCGAGTAGGGTGAATGTTTATTTTTTGTTGACTGCGTCTCATGGATAGTTCGCGAGCAAGGTAATAGATGCATCTATAGTTCGAGCCGTTCGACCCTCGGCAATACACGATTTACATTTCTGTTGGAGCGGGTCATCGACCTCGGCATGATTTGCGCATCTGAGAATTTTAAATGTTGATATTGCCTTTCATGACTTGAGATAAATTGATAAGACAATGAAAAGCAAATCTCGAAAATCCTTTATTATTTGTTAAAGGTGTTTACCTGTTTTCCGACTTCGTGATTTAGAACTACTATATAAATCCATAATTTCCTCACATTTTTAGTTTATTATTATTTGACCTCTAGCAAGTGTTGAAGTCGACCTCTCGTCTCTACTTCTTCGAGATTAGATGGGACACTCATTGAGTACACGTTGTTTACGTACTCATGCTACACTTCTGTGCATTTTTATTGCACATGTATATGTAACTCTAGCGGCCTACTGGGCGTAGCAACACTGATGATTCTGGGACTAAGTGAGCTGCATTATTCGAGACGGCCGCAGCTAGTATAGTACCTTCCGGTAAATTGTATTTACCTTCTGTCCACTGTATTCCGGAAGGATGTTGTATTGTATTATCTCTTAGAAATTGCTCATGTACTTGTGACACCGGGTTTTGGGATGGTTTTGAAATATTTGGTATTAAATGCTTATTATTAAATTTTAATTGAAGCAGCTATATTTTTACTTACGAAATAAGAAGGAAAATCTTGGTTTTCAAAATTGTTTAGTTGGAATTTAATTGAGTATTTTGGTTGGCTTGCCTGACAGTGGTGTCCCGGCACAACCACGACCCTCAGTGGATTTTAGGTTGTGACACAATATCTCTGTGCAACAACACCTAAGGAAAGCTCTCGGTGAATTCCTCCATTAACTCTTTCCTCAAAAGTGTAGCACCAAACGAATCCACTGGATTCTTAGCCAATGCCAAAACAACCAGAGGCGCAATCCATAAATGTGTCACCCTATCTATTCAATTTTTCAAAATCATTTTCAAGTCAGCAAATTAATAACAAGTGAGATCATAAGCATTCTCCTTTTCCTCTTTCCTGAGGTATGCTAACACATCTCATCACAAGCATATAAACAGAGAGAAAAGTAGGACTGCGAGCAGCATTAAGTTGCATAGAATTACAGGTGTTTCGTAATAATCGAGTATTTGGATCAAGTAGCAACAAGGGAAAGGACCGTATATAACTCTCTACTTTCAAATATTGTCTATATTTTATCTTCGTTATACTATCCGATCAAATTTACCCCGACCATTATACTATTTGGTGAAATATAAATACCTTTTTAAGACTCGGGACATGAGTTGAGCCAGAAGAATATGGTAGATTATTGCCTCTCGTAGCTCGTGCACTACTTGCATCAACCGGTGAAGGAATATTAGATTCAACACACCTTTGTATGTCATGAAAATCCAGTCCAGGGTTGTTTTTCACCAATTGACTAAAAAATATCGCATTTCTTCTTTCATCACTTCCTTCATTTTTTCCTTCAGAGAAGTTATTTGGTTGGCATGCTGTAGTTTAAGTTTGGTGATTTATTCATCTTTTTTCAGAGAGCTTGTCATCACCGATCTACCATAGCATCTACCCAAAGTAGGGTGAGAAGGTGCAGAAATTAACAGTACCTAATCTTTCCGGTGCAGAAACTAACAGTACCTAATCCTGAAGATTCGTCAGTATTCACAATTGAAGCCAGAAACCCTACTTAATGTATCCACAGAGATTTTAGCGAGGAGAGAGATCTTTTTGTCCTTTTGAAATTGAAAAAAATAATAATATTTCACCTAGAGTATATCGGAGGGAACATTATATTTTTTTGGAGGAATTTTAGCTAAATATTTTGTTGGACTTTTAGAGCACATTTATATAGTGTTGCTTTTCCAATTATAATAAGAGCACGCTTAAAAAGAGTGCCACATACTCAAGTAAATGTTGCCAATTATTTTACTATTTAGCAACGTTTAATAAATGTGGCCTAATAAATTAAAGAGCTTATTTTACAAGCGTAGCCAAATTTTCCGTATCCAAAAGCTCCATACAAAGGCCACCCCTTAAAAGTGTGCCCAAATATATTTTTGGGCACACTTTTCAGGCATCGTCTAAAACTAGTGTGGCATTAGACCATAATTGTTGTAGTGATGGTTTCATGTCTTGCTTCTAAATTAATATCTAATGATTATCTATAAATTTTATCTGGAAGGTTTATAATTTAAAGTTATTTACACATAATTCAAATAATCCAATTCACAATCCGACATGATTTGTGTCCGCGCATCGCGCGGATACTAATACTAGTTAACCTTAAAAATAAAACCTCTAACTTAAAATATTTCCTATTTGTGAACGAAAATGTACTTGGTCGATACAAGAGGCAACTAATTAAAATGGGAAGAATTGCTAAATTCCATAGCATGCGGCATGAATGAAAGTGAGGCAGTTTTGTTTCCTCTGCCGAAAGATTTTCTGATTTTGGTTAGTTAAAGAAAATATATACTTTCAGTACAATTTAATTAACATATATACATCAAGCTACTTATCGCTTATTTCAGATCACCAACTCGGGGTAATTTCGTGGATTATTATTCATTTGTTACTTAAGTTATTTTCTATAACGAAAAAATTGTTTAACTTAATTACCTAAAACACATAGAGAATTAGATAATTTCTTGTAACCAATGTTGCTAAATTAGCATACAAATAAATACTAGGTCTACATCACCATGTATTTTTTGTTTCTTCGTCGTGACTTTATATGATACTTAAGTGAAGTTGTATGACTTTAAATAATTCAGTGACTTTCATGATACATAAATAAATTTGAGAGAATTTTGTATTACAAAAACAATTGTGATGTTGATGTAATAAAGTTGTTTACCGTAAAAATGATAATAACAATTAAATTTGATTTTCTGGTTCTAAAAATACGTAATCTTATTTTATGCTAGTTGTTAGGCAATGGATGCTAGGTAGAAGATTAGAAAGCAAGATTATAGCTTAGAGACGATATGATAATCGAACCAAGTGGCTGGAGATCGGGGCCTCGAGCTGTCGCATATGAGGCCTCAAGGTCGAGTTGAGTTGTCGGCTTAGAGCAATCGAGGGAGGATAAACAATTATAAAAGCTATGGTGACAGCTCTTTATGATCAATGATAAGCAATAAATGATGAACAATAAATAGAACACAATGAATGTAAGCAATAAATGGAAGTGATGAGATCAAGAGAATATGTTAGAGAGTAGAGAGAATGTTTTTGTATTTCTTAGTATTGAAATCTCGCCCTTACAAAATGACAAAGATACCCTTTATATATGAGAGCGAATTCCAACATAATACAAATGCATTAATTACAAAGATATGGGGCTGGTACAACCATTTAATGCCTTGATTCATTTTTGGACTAGTCCACTAGACTTTGTTAGCTCTATTTATTAGCCTTGGGAACTCCCCACTTTCTCACCATAACTGTTGGTCTGTGCTGCCCCGAGGTCGAGTGTCGATAGCCCTTGGGGGATGAACCTCGATCATAGTCTTGAGCCTTTGAGACGTGCTTACGAGGCATCGTAATGATAAAAAATTGGACCCTCCGATTTTACCGTATAGAAATAGTCCCCGCATTTTTTAGAGCGGAACGATAAGAAAACAACTTTGATATCCATCTCTTCGAACTTCCCGCGATGATGTCATAATTATGACATAAGCCTTTGTGATAATTGAGGCGTCCCAGGGGTTCATCTTTCCAGCATCATTCAATGTACTGCCGACTCTTATTCTTCAAAGTGATAATATAGTCGCCGATCCCAAAAATGCATTGATTGCACCTGCCGATATGTCTTTCAAAGACATTGATTGCCTGTCGGTTACACTGTCACCCTATATAAATGGAAGCCTCCTAGAACCAATTCTTCATTCAAGTGTCCTCCAATAGCCTTCCGCACCTTTCTTCTCTTCATCCCTATCCATTGTTATCTCCCATGTTTGAGGCCCGCGGCCTTAAGGTTACTTGGTGGTGTTCTCATCAGCCACGCCATGGCCTTTTTCCAGGGCTTTCCCTTACCGAGTGAGATCGCACTGACTTGTTGTTATTGTTGTTGTTGTTATTGTTATTGCTGTCGTCGTTGGCTCGAGGTGATGAGATAGGGGGACCGATTTCTTCTGACTTAGTAAGATATTTGGACTCTACACCGCTGCTCAGGAGGGAGTTCAAACTATACACCGCTGCTCGCCTCCTACTCCGAGCGGGTGTGGCACTTCATCCCTTTTGCTTTCCGTGGGGTGAAGTGGCACTACCGGCCACTAACTTGCACGACACAATGCTCCAAGAAGTGGACTCAAAGTAGCCGTGCAAGTAAGGCCGACGCTCGCCAAGTCTTCTATCGGGCCGTAGTTTTCTTGGCCTGGTAAAAGCTTTTGCTGTTTGGTGGGCTACGAATTTTTCTTAATCTATCAAAATAGCATATATATGCATATATAAGCATGTACAAGATTTTTATAATTTTCCTATATTTTTAAAGATTTTAAATTGATTTATTCCCTTCCCTTTTAATCATAAAATCCCCAATAATTATCCCTCAAATTATTTTTGTGGTGATTTAGTCATTCAAATTCTATATTTATGCCAAAATATTGTTAAAATTTTCTTTTTTGCATTTTTAAAGCTAAATTACATATAATTATAATATTAGCCCTGTTAATGTATAAGTACATTTATATGCATAAAATTGACCTTCTATATTTTTAAAATATTGAAAAATTATTTAAATCATTTTAGTACATGAAATTATTTTGTAGAAATTATTTGCTATTTATTATAAATTATATAGGGGTAAATTGGCTATTTAAAAAATAGCCAGATTGAATTTCAATCTTAGCCCCAATTTTAACCCAACCCCAGCCCAATTTCTAATCAAATTACCTGACCAAAACCCTAAACCCGCCTACCCGACCCAGAACCAATTAAATCATGGTCGTTGATCTAAGAGATCAACGGCCCATATTAGCTCCTTCCTTTTTTAATCCTAAACGAGCCTAACCCTAACTCATTCTCCCAAACCCGCCGCCTCTATATTCTCTCTTCTCCTCTCCTCTCTCAATAACTCAACATTACCCTAGCCCCTTTAACCGTTGACCTCTCTTCTCCGGTCTTCTCTAGTGATCTCACATCAACTCCTAAGCCTCCAATGGCTCCTCTAATGCCATGCTCTCCTTCTCTAACGTCTTCGAGGGCCTAGGGCCATGCCCCTTGCATCTATGGTTCGTCACTTGTCTGTTCTTGGCTACTCAATGTGATTTCGAGCAAAATCATGTTGTATTTGTTACGATCCTTGGGATTCTATACATGTTCTTTCATCCCTATATGGATTTCTTCTAAAACCCTAATTTCTTCCTATATCTCTTAGATTTGTACAGATCTAGGATGATTTGAGTTTGCCTCTTTAATGTTTTACACTGTCCTTGGTACTTTTTACAAGAATCATGTGATTTCAAGTGTTTTCGTCTTCTTCTAAAAAATTAGGGTTTCAGAACTTCTTTTAAAAATTTTTTAAAATTGATTTTTATGTTTAAAGTTATATTTCTTGCATATTTCGACTAATTTTGTGATTTTACTACCTCTTCAACTCGCCTATGTTGAAAGCCCTAAGTTTTATAGGTTTCTTCGTTTGATTTTGTGACTGCCCTGTTCTTGTTTGAGTTTTTGTGACTATCTTGTTTTGAATGTGTTTCTATTGAGTTTCTTATGCCTAACTTACATCAGTTCTATGTGCTTGTGTTCATCTTAACTGATCAAGACTTGCCTCTTTGCTTGCTATGTTTGGTTATTCCTATCTCACTCTATTTATATGTTGAAACATTGACTCATGACTCTCTCCTTGATTAACTCTGAGCTCCTTGTTTCTAGGCTTGATTTGAAAAACTTCCCTTTATACTTTCGATTCTCCTATTTTAACTTGGTTTATTTGATTATTCATGGGAATCCATGTTACTCTCTTTAAATCAGTAATTTCGAACCCTTTATTCCTTGATTTACTATGCGATGAGCACGTGATTTTTTTCCTATATCAATTACTCCCATAATTTCAAAATAAAATAATTTCTTTTCATTATTTGTAATTTTGTGAATTTTATGGCCTTTTTGTTAATTATTCGCATTTGTCTGTGCATGTTAATTTTATTTAATTAATGAAAAATACAGAAAAATGTATTGCATGTGCATTGAGGATTTAAATTTGCATTTTAGGAATTAATCAACAATTAAAAAAAGGAAAATTGCAAAAATAGTTTATTTTGCATTTTTTTAGTTTTAACCTTGATTTTGAGTAGTTTTTTTTAATTTGCGTGTAATTAATGGTGATAGTTATCATGTATGTTTAATTAGTATTTTTCCTAGGTTAATTAGCCTCGAGGAATTAATTTAGATTTTTACTTAGTTTTGAAAAAAAAAAAGAAGAAAAGAATTTTTGGAACAAATGAAAAGAAATGAAAATAGAAAAAAAAGAGAACAAAAGCAGGCTGGGCTGCTGTGGTAAATTGCCCAAGCCCAAATCCCAAATACCCAACCAGGCCTGCCCCAATTCGCCCAAACCCATTCTATACCTAGCCCAATTTTCCCGACCTATCTCCCTTCGAGACCAAACGACCCCGTTTCATGTAGGGACAATCTTAGCCGTCGAGGCTAATTGATCTAACGGCTCAGAAGTGAGGTCTTCTTGACATAAAACTGTCCTAACCTCCCTCCCCCTTCCTTCTCTTAGAACCCCCCATAACCGTCACTCACCACTCCGCCCTGAGCTACCACCTGTCGCCCGCCGGAAATCGCCTACTGCAGCGGCTGGCGTTCAATCGTCGTGAAAATAACACCCTCACTACTCCTCCGCCTCCTCATCTCATATCTTCACCCCGTTTCCCTCAAAACTCACCAAAACTCTTCAAATTTTGATTTGAAGTCATGAACCCTAGCACCGCCACAGTTTCTCCGGTGGCGGCGCCACCACCAAATTGCCCCAAAATTACACCCTAGAGTCGCCTGTGTCTCCTCATCCCAAATTCCTAACCCATGCCCTTCAAATTCCCCTAGGTCGACTCAAATTTTGAATCAAAAGATTAGACCTAAACCTAATATCCCCCAAACCATTTAAAACTCAATTCCCTACATCGATAACCTTTGCTCATGTCGATTTCAAGCTCCGATTTAGCCGGAATTAGAGGCTAATTGGTTGTTCTCATCAAGGAACAACTAATTATCCTCAAGTTTCGTCTATCTCGAGATGGTTTCTACCCATTGAGGTTCACCTTGAGTTCTTTTCTCAGGTACCTTTGTTCCTTTTCTTCTTTCTTGCTTCTTTATTAAGTTAATGATTAAATTGTTTGTCTAGAATTGTTCAAATCATGTTTAGTTTAATTGTAATAAATTTTTGCGAATTTTTGTTTCTGTTTAAGTATATGAGCAATACTTTATTGGTTTAACATTGTGTGAAGTTTATGATTATGTTTGGTTCAAGATAAGTCTGTTTCTCTTTTTCTTTCCAACTTTTGAAATTGTCCAAATTTTCTGAGTTCTTTTGAGAATTTTATTTTTGATCTGTTTGATGCCCTCTGTGTTTGGTTAGTCCTGTTTGTCACTCTTCTTGAACCTGTAGAGGGGCTAACTGTCAGCCTAGAAACTTTAGGGGTCTCAAAGGGAAGGGCAGGGGTAGTAATAATTGGTTGGACAAAGGTCAGTTTAGGGACTTCATAATGTGAGGGAATCATTTCTGTTAGGGGGAAGGTTCTAGAAGATAAGATGAGCACTAGTTTGTTATGGAGCATGGGTTTTCATATATTTTAGAGGGTTAAAAAGGGTAAAACAATTGAAAAAAGAGGAGTAAAAAGGGAATTGCTTAGGCATGCCTATATAAAGACCCTTTGCCTTTCATTTTAGGGAGCCTTGAACACTCTAATTGATACATAGAAATACAAGTTTTATTGTTTCATTCGATTTCCTCAGTAATTCTCATTTCTTTCCAAATTTCTGAAAGAATTTTGGCACATTTGAGTGTTTGAAATGGTTTGAACTTGGTTTTGCTTTGGGTTTGAAGTTTCCTAGCCAAGTAATGGTTTGATGGTTTCTGAATTAATCTCACTACTGGGTTGAATTAATCTGAGGCTAATTTTACGCTACTACTGTTGCTAAGCCTATTGATCCTTACTTCTTTTCGTTTCTTTTTTTTTTCCAGGTATATTTTGATCCTTATGGGTGTTACTTGATATGTAACCTAAAGCATGAGTTGAGAATCAATTATAAACTTCAGTTTTATAACCACTATGTAGCTTTAAAGTTTTGTTTAATGTATCTGTCAAAGCATGATTGTAATTGATAATTAGATCATGTCAGTTTAGTATAGTGGTTTCCTTCTAATACTGATTATTAGATTCTGTAACTAGTGTTGGGCTTCCTCTGTGTGTTCACTTGGCTCTTATCTTTGAGTTTAGCTTGTATTAATGCAGTAAGTTAGGCCGTTAAAAATGGTTAAAATTGTCAGATTTGTGACTGTTGATTATGATGAAACAGCTTTGCAGTAATAAGAAATAGTAGTTTGTCAAATGACTTTTAGTTAAATTTTGTATGTATAATGTGGACATGGACATGATATTCTGAATACCTCGTTGATTTATGAGTTAGTTTTCAATTCAGGATCATTTGAAACAAAATTCAAAGCATGAAAATGACTATATGATTAGTATGTTTTTTACAAGTATTAACTCCTATGGCTGGAGTGGTTGTTATATGAATATGGTTAGATTTAAATTGTCTTGTAGTTAAATCCCAATAAGTTCTTCAGTGTTCAGTAATGTAGGCTTAATTTGGTGGTTATTTAATGTTAGACTTATAGGGATATGGGCCCTCTTGGGCCAGTGTTTAATGAATAGGCCCATTTGTTAGGTGTAATAAGTTTACTTTGAGATTTGTACCGGTGGGGGACTTGAATAGAGATTTCTTTGCTGGACTTTTATGATGGGTTAGGTCTAAATTAGTTTGAATGTTAGTATTCATAATTTTGCAGGGCTGGTTCACTTTTAATTAGGTAAAATTTATAAATAAATGAATCAGTTCAATTTCCTTTTTCCCTATAGTTTCTTGGCATTAACTGACCATGTAGGGGTTTGGTTTTGAAGAGTGGGCTAATGATGGCCCAATTGAGGACTATCACGACAGTCTTGGAGACCATCTCCTGTTTTTGGGCGTCTCTTTTATTCAGAGGGGGATTTCCCCATTAGGCCCAAATCTTGGACTGTTATATATGGATTTCGTGAATGTTGTTTAAAGGGTCGAGTTTGAACTGCAGCCCAGTATGATTTTCGATCCCTGCTAATAATTTTTGAATGGCTAATTGGTTCTTTTAAAAATAATAAAGTTGTGAGGTGAGACATACTACAATACCAAGTGATTTATGACCCTCGTGAGTTAGTTTAAAGACCTTTTAAGTAGATTAATTTGAGGTGCGCCATGCCGAACAAAAATGACAAGTGCGTGGCCCTCGTTTTAATTAATTTTAAACTCAACCTTGGAATTCGAGGCATGCCATTTAGCAAATTTCCATGGCCCTCGCAAAGCTAAAAACGTGTAGTTGCTTTAAGCGCGTACTTTAATAATATTACCTTCCTAACTCGGGTGTGCATTTCACGTGAACCAAATCCAAATCCTTATAATGTTGAATAAAATATGTTTCGGATTTCGGGTGCATTTCATGTGACGTGATCCAAAGACATGTTTTAGACGACGTTAAATCTTCCTTAAAAATGAATAAAAGTGGTTAAAAGTTAAAATGCACATAGGTTCAAAATATTTTTAAAATCAGATAATTATGACAATTATAGTAGTTGAGCGACCGTGCTAGAACCATGGAACTCCGAAATGCCTAAAACCTTCTCCCAGGTTAACAGAATTCCTTACCCGAATTTTTAGTTCGCGGACTGTAATACAGAGTCAATCCTTTCCTCGATTTGGGATTTGAAACGGTGACTTGGGACACCATAAATCTCCCAAGTGGCAACTCTGAATTCTTTTAATAAATAAATCCCGTTTCGATTGTTCTTTAATTGGAAAAATTCGATTTATTATACCTTCTTCCGGGGATGTAGTGAAAAAGGAGGTGTGACAGCTCTGTCGACTCTGTTGGGGAGAAGAGCCTAGAATTGTGGTTCAGGTTTCAAGAATTCGAGCTTAGATAAATTGTTATGCTTGGCTTTATCTGATTTTATTACATGTTTGGGCCTAATGTGCTAAATGATGCTTTTACCGCTTTGATACTCTGTGAACTGTATATAAACTGCTCCGAAACCCTTCCTCTCTCTAAGTCTTCTAAATCATGGAGAAGGGTGCACTTCGTGTAGCTTCTCTTCTGTCAGAGTCAATTCCCAAATTTAGAACGAGGTTCGGACAAGTTGCAAAGCTGGTGAAGCTTCTGTATTCCCGGTACGCTGCCCCCCTCGGCTCGAGTTGTCCGCTCGGGTAAGCCAGGTCTAGAACAATAAGCCTAGGTTTTAAACCTAGAATAACTCAGTCTCATGTCGGATCCCTAGTAGGAGCATTTGTTGCATCATGTGCATTTGACTTAGGGGACTCAACACAAGGGTTGGGTCCGTCTAGGACAGGTGGTCCCAAAATAACAGATCATCCTAATCCATATTTTATGTGCTACTTGTGCATTTATTTGCTTCGTGTTTGCATGCTGACCGGCTTTTGAGTGATGAGAGAAAGTTGGAAAAAGAAAATAGCAGTGTAAGGGTCAAGTGAGTTAATCACCTATTTTGAAAGAGAAAAACCAATGTCCAAATGGTACTGAAACTCTGCCGAATTTTTGAGGAAAATGAGAAAAAACATCAAAGAAAAAAAGTTTTGTTTTCAAAAATAGTTGGTTTTGTTTTATCTTCCCGAACTACGCCAGTTTGATTCTCACAGGATGTGAGATACGTAGGCAACCCCCATCGGTTCCAACTTTCCTTTTTTGCAAATATAGCCCAAAAAGAACAAAAAATTTATTCTTACTGTAAATAATTAAGGTGATGTCATTCTTGTCAAAATTAGCCGAATGTCCCTCAAAAGGGTGCCGGAAGGCTGTTTTTGCAAGAACAGTCGCCTTTAGTCATTTTTCAAGGTTTTGGCCGGTTAGCCAACACAACCTTAAAATCTTTGTTTTCGAAGTGCTGAAAGGCCGTATTGGCAAAGCTGGATATTTTTGTGAAATTTTTTAAAAAATGGTCATTTTTCTGGAGTCAAAATGAGTCGTAGTTTGTTTTAATTAAAATCACCTTAATAAATGTGCAGGATGAGCACAAATCAAAATGAACCTTTTTCAGTCCGTGAAGAGATCCATTTGGAGCTACATATATGGTGGCATGATTTGGGGGACGATAGCAGGAAAATTGTGACAAAAACGTTGGGTGGTCTTATTAGGCTCTTGAAGGTTAAGCCGAGAAAGGACATAATTGAGGCCTTGATACCATTTTGGGACCCCGCACATAATGTATTCTACTTTGCTGATTTTGAGCTAACTCCTACACTGGAATAGATAGCAGGATACGCCGCTTTCGAGGGGAATCTCAAAACTCGATACCCGGTGGCACCTAGAACAATAACCCCTCACAAATTTTTGGACTTGTTAAGCATCACTCGAGACGTCAGAGATGGGAATTTGGCCAATGGATTCTGTATCGACGTTACGGGAATCCCTGTGGCTTCGAGATGCCATATACTGGTCTTACTCATGCAGGAAATCAAGACAAGTGAAAAGCTCGAAGAGGGTTAGCTTTTATAACGGCATTCCTGGGTATTTTGGTTTGCCTCGGAAAAGATGGAATATAGAGCTGGGACTCGTGGGGATAGCTGACCCTTTGCCGAGAAGGAGGAAATTTCTTTGAAGGGTGTATATGTTGTTACAAATGTGGATGGAGGAACACCTTTGCCATCATTCGGGATATTTGAATTGTGGTATGACTAGTCTTGAATGCATCGAAAAACATGAAAAACGGGTAGAGGTTTATAAGTTCCCGGAGGGTAAAAAAGCATGGCATGCCCACTTGAGATCCTTGGCTGCAAACCAAATTGAATGGACGTTCGGGTGGTGATTGGTCGGAGAAGTAATCTATATGTCGGTTGAGGAGTGTTTTCTGCTGTTGATGGGTCTTCGGAGTATCCAGCCTTATGCTCTGCACAGAGTCCTACGTCAATTAGGCCGATACTAGACCATCCCACATGATGAAGATTTGGGTCGATAGGTCATTGAGTTAGAGCCCAAAGCTGCCTTTCCAGAAGAAAATGTTCGTCGGATTTGGCATCAATGCAGATTCTTAGAGCCTAAAACTCAAGTATGAGATCTATCTAAAGGAGAGTTGGAGCCTGGCTACCCTTCTTGATATGGTAAAAGATCCCGAGTTCATCAGGAGTCTGAAAGGCCCGCAAAGAGAC
This sequence comes from Nicotiana glauca, assembly GCA_026770625.1. Lineage (NCBI taxonomy): Eukaryota > Viridiplantae > Streptophyta > Magnoliopsida > Solanales > Solanaceae > Nicotiana > Nicotiana glauca. The sequence goes on from MU783417.1 coordinate 26,056, forward strand.
CCCATGTCCAATAGTTCACCGACGGAGCACATGTGCAATGGGACTGGCTGACCAAAGAAAACGAGTACAAAGCCACTATAAGCAGGCTAGAAAAGCAAGTCTTGGACCTTCAGACTCCTGATCCCGAGTTCATCAGGAGTCTGAAAGGCCCGCAAAGAGACCCCATGTCCAACAGTTCACCGACGGAGCACAGGTGCAATGGGACTGGCTGACCAAAGAAAACAAGTACAGAGCCACCATAAGAAGGCTAGAAAAGCAAGTCTTGAACCTTCAGTTTGAAAATGGTTTACAAGCCGCTGCAGACGAGAGAGAAAAGAAAAAACTAACTCAGTAAAATGAAGCCCTCAAAGATCAAATCCGGAAGATGAAAATAGCTGCTAGAAATCTGGAAAGAAGCCAGGCGGACGAAAAAAATTATAAGCAGTCTGAAAAAGAAAGCCCTTGATTGTCAGGATGACCTGGAAAAGTCTGAGGCCAGTTTAGCAAAAGTTCGGGCACAATGGGCGAAGAAGGCGGAAGAGCGGGCAAGGTTTGTACAACAAATGAAAAGGAACTATGAAGGGACAATCACCAGCCTAAAGAGAAAAGTAACCACCCTCGAGAATGAGGCAGCCAAGCAGGCCCAGGATTTTAAAGCTGATAGGGAACACTGTTACGAATTGATGGCTCAGATGGAGGAAGAAGTGCAATAATTGCAAAACCAACATCTCTACTACACTCAGGTGTTAGAAGCCCGTAATCAGCAGGTCGGGTGTTTGCTTCAGGAAAAGGGTAGGATCCAAGAGAGGGTCATGGCCATTGCCGATTACATTGTTGTGAAATTCCAAGCATAAGAGGATAGGACCCGTATTAATTTCTTCGTGGCGGTGATGACATTTATCTGACAAATCATGAGTGATTTAGAGAGGCTCCAAAGGGATCTTGCATATAGGCCCGTGGCGAGGCCGAATGATGCCCCACGTGCCCCACGAGCATTCGAGGCACTAATGTATTCGTGATCTTTGCTTGAGTCTGTACTTTCTTGCTGTTGAAGTCTATTAGTTTGTTGAGTCTGTTAGTTCTTACAGAGTCTATATTTTCATCCTTTTAGAGTCTATTAGTTTCTTTGAGTCTGTGATTTTTTGAGTCATTGTAATCAAAGTATTTGCTTTTTATGAAAAATTGAAAATCCCAAAAGATTTTGTTATTTATTTTACATTTATGTCCCAAGAACTATGCTTGGTCTGATTCATGCAGGGTCATGATACGTAAGTAATCTTCATAGGATTCGACCGTAACCAAACAAAAAAGAGGAAAAGAAAAAGAGAGGAAAAATAAGAGAGAAAAGAAAAGAGAAGAGAGAAAATAAGAAACCGTGAAAAAGAAGTAGTGGCAAAATAAGAGAGGGAAATGAGAGAGTAAAAACAAAGAGAAAGCAAAGGCAAGAATGAAAACAAAAAGAAAAAAAAGATAAGTTGCAAATGGAAATAAGGAAAAGTCGGGATGATGCAAGCAGCCGAGCAAATGCATAATAGAAATGGTTAACTGCTTAGGTGCATTCATTCCCCAAAATGTGCGGTTACCAATCTGTTAAAGCCCTAATCACTAACAAGGTTATTATTGATGTATTGAGTACAGGCATGTGGTTAGTTGATTGGAATTCTAGCAACTCATTCCTACAACACCCGGTCAAAAAATAAGCTGAACATGGCCAACCAAGAACTAGAGGCGAGTATTGTCGACCCGTCAAAAGAGGTGGAAGAATTGGATGTTAATGCGATGAAATAAGAGATGTATAAGCTGAAGCAGCAAATGGCTGAAATGTACCAGGCCTTGGAAAAGGGGCATCAACCACCGGTTTATCCCGCCAACCCTGCTTATATCTCACCATTGGCTCAACCTCAGGATCCTCCTACTTTGAATTCATCCCCGGCTTTTCCCACCTACCAACAATGCTATGGAACTACCTCCCAAACACCACTAGCTCCACCACCCAAACAAGTCCTATACCCTCCTCGGCCAATCACTCCTATTTTGCATTACACCAATCTTCCTGTGAGCCTCTGTTCCAGACTCATGACAACCCTTATTACCCCCTAGAACCTACCTTTAAAGCTCCAGAACCATGTTCTTACCATCCTCATTTTGATCTCCCGGTAGAAACTAAAAAGCCACCTAAGAATCCTGAGTAGGAGGAGATGATTAGGAAAGTCATGAGCTTGGAACAATCCCTCAGGAATATACAGGGGCTAGGCGGTCAAGTAAGCGTGCCATATAAAGATCTGTGTCTGTTCCTAGATGTTCAACTACCAGCAGGGTTTAAGATGCCCAAGTTTGATTTATACGATGGGCATGGTGATCCAGTGGCTCACCTAAGAGGTTTTTATAGTAAGATGAGAGGATCAGGCGGGAGAGATGAATTACTGATGGCGTATTTCAGTCAAAGTTTAAGTGGCTCAGTTTTGGAATGGTACACCCGACAAGATCATGGTCGTTGGTACACATGGGACGACCTCGATCAAGCATTTGCCTATCATTTTTAGTATAATCTTGAAATTGTTGCAGATCGTCTGTCATTGTTGAAGATTGAGAAAAATCCCGATGAGAGTTTTAGAGAATATGGCTTCCGTTGGAGAGAGCAAGCAACAAGCGTTGACCTTCCGATGAAAGAGAGTGAAATGGTTGACTATTTCTTGAAGGCCTTGGAGCCCACTTATTTCGGTCATTTGGTGCCAGCAGTAGGAAAGTCCTTTAATATAGTGGTAAAAATGGGAAGCATGGTAGAGGAAGGACTCAAATCTAAAAAAATCATGAGTTATTCAGCAATTAAGGCGACCACCCAGGCCATTCAAAGTGGCATTGGGGGTTACTGGGAAGAAGAAGAAAGAGGACGTTGCAACAATTGAGTCAAGAGCTTGGTCCACGGACCCATCACCTTACTATAACCAGCCTCGACCCCACCATCAAACATACCCCCACACTCCATATAGCCCACTACAACACTACTACCCACCGCCAGATCCCCATTTTTCTGTACATCATGCTCAAACATACACCCAACCTCCTGCCCATGCACAATGGCATATGCCAACCTCACAGAATACATACCCAGCTCCACAAAATACCTATCCACCCCCAAGAGCCTACAAAAATCCCCCTGGAACAGGTTTTTGACCAAATCAAGCCTTCAAGAATGAGAGGTTGCAGAAGCAGAAGACTTTCACTCCATTGGGAGAATCATATACTAGTCTATTCCACAGGTTAAGTCAGTTGGCTATGTTGAATCCAATTGAGCCTAAGCTACGAAATCCCCCTCCAAGAAATCTTGACCACTCGTTGAGTTGTGAATATTGTTCAGGGCGGGGCATGACATACAGAAATGCTGGAAATTGAAAATAGCTATTCAAGAGCTCATTGATACCCATCAGATCGAGGTTCAAGCCTCGGAAGCGCCTAACATCAACCAGAATCCATTTCCAGCCCATCATGAGACCAATATGATTGAGATAATGCATAAAGGAGGAGAGCCTAAGAATCCATCACAAACTGTAATGATGATTAGGTCTAGTGAAGTCAGGCCGAGTGAAAAGTCTGCAGGTGGGAAGTCTTTGATCAAGTTGAAAGGGACAGACAGTAAACCGGTTGTGGTAATTGAGAAGAAGTCCTCAAGCGGGGTTGCAGTGAAATAGGGAAAAGCAAAAGTGGTGGTACCAGGGGCGGTAAACAAGCCTGTTGTGGTTATGGAAGGTGCTCACACAGAGCCGGTCATTATCAAACCAGTAACTCAGCTACTAATAGTCAACAGCAAGGCCGTCCCTTGGAATTATGGCCGAATGACAATGAATTACAAAGGGAAAGAGGTTAAAGAGTAAGTTTGTGAGACCCATGGTTTGACTCGTTCGGGGAGATGTTTCGCCCTCGAGGAGTTAAGAAAAGCCAAAACCTCCAAAAATAACCCAGTGTTAGTGAAGAAAGTTATGACCGAAGAAGAAGCGGAAGAGTTCTTGAGGAAGATGAAGGTGCAGGACTATTCTATTGTAGAGCGGTTGAGGAAGACCCCTGCTCAGATCTTATTGCTCTCATTGTTAATCCATTCGGACGAGCACCACCAAGCGTTGATGAAAATCTTGAACGAGTCCCACGTTCTTGACAAGATCTCTGTAAACCATTTGGAAAAGATAGCAAACAAGATTTTCGAGGTAAACAGAGTCACCGTTTCTGATGATGAATTGCCCATGGAGGGTATTGAGCATAACAGATCCCTTTATCTTACGGTGAAGTGCGAAGATTCTGTGGTTACCTGGGTACTGATTGATAATGGGTCCAGCGCAAGCATTTGCCCTCTCTCCGCCCTGGACAAATTGAAAGTGGAAAATGAAATAATTCACAAGAATAGTATTTGCGTTCGGGGGTTCGACGGTGGAGGGAAAGATTCGGTCGGGGACATAGTGCTGGAGCTGACAATAGGGCCTGTTGAATTTACTATGGAATTTCAGGTGCTGGATGTTGCAGTTTCTTACAATATTTTGCTAGGACGACCGTAGATTCATGATGCCAAGGCAGTGCCATCTACCCTACACCAGATGGTTAAATTTGAATGGGACAGACAGAAAATTGTGGTGCACGGTGAGGATATTCTGTGTGCCCTAAGTGATGCCATTATACCGTTCATCGAAGTTGAAGATGACATGGGTCCATGGGTCTATCAGGTTTTTGAAATAGTGTCCGTTGAAAAGATCCTAGAGTGGAAAAGCATTCTGGTTCCTAAAGTAACAACTGCATCAGTCATGGTAGCTTCTGTAAGCACGTGATTTTTGCCCTGTATGAAAATAACTCATAAAAAATATATTAAAATAATTTTAATTGATTTTTAGGTATTTTTCTTTATTTAGTTGCATGGCATGCAATTTTAACATTTTAAAATTCATAGAAAAATCATAAAAAATATCACATTTTAATTTCATGACACTTTAGGTTTAATTTGCATTTAGGAATTAATTACAATGAGTTAATTGTGTTATTAATAAAAAAATCACAAAAAATGATCATTTTTACATAGTTAAATAATTAGCTTAATTTTACAATTTAAATCAATTTAGGAATTTAGTTTAGGTTTTAATTAATTAAAGAAAGAAAAGAGCAACAAAAAGAAGAGGGAAATGA
>MU783418.1:0-11902 GCA_026770625.1 Nicotiana glauca
TTTGCCTAGAGTTTAGGCATTTCCTATAGGCATGATTTCTATATGCAATTTGTTGTTTGATTATTAGATCCTATATACAGTATATCTACTGATTTGTGGCATGGTTGAACATTAAATCCTATAGACATGATTTCTAAATGATTGAAAAGAATGCAAAAGCCTATAGACATGATCTCTAAGTGACTTAAAGCGTTGAACCCATAGGCATAATATCTAAATGATTTAAGACGTTGAACCTATAAGCATGATATCTAAATGAGTGCAAAGTGAGAGAGGAACCATAGCAGAGGGTGGTCATGCCCAGCCATGGCATAGGCTGGCACACCCCTGATCCCCTGCTTAGGTCAAACAAATAGGAGCAGACTCTAAGGAGTCAAACTTAGGGTCTGAGTGGTGATTAGGACACTACCAGACCCAAGTTAAAGCTCAACACATAAAGGGGAGAGGGAATAGGAAAGCATTTGAGTAGAGGTTCAAGAGAACCTGGTTCTAAGTCATGGGTGGAAATAATAGGATGCTACCATGACTCAGAACTGCACTCACACATAACAGGGGGCCAAAAGGAAGGGACTCGCATAGACAAGCATCTACAGAAACACAAGGAAAGCAAGAAAGCATAACAAACTAAGGGTGCAGAAGTATAGGGAAGGAGAGCATAACAGACTAGAATGAACACATAGTGCAAGAGAGCATGGCATAAAATAAACACATAGTTTAGAGGGTATTATTTAACTAGAGAGACATACCAGTTGCAAGTTTAGAACAGCAAACAACAAAAGCAAACAAATAGCCAGCAGTCAGCAGGATCAATTCCTCCGCAAGTATTGTGAGGTTAAGAGGAGCTCATGAATGTTCCAAATAGTAAAGAGAAAGGGAGCAGGATGCTCAGTAGAGAAAGTAATAGTATATAAGGTATTTGAAAGTGAGAAGTATTCGAAAACGTGTTCTTAATTCTGAAGTCTGTGTCTGTGTTCTTTCAAAGGTGCAGAAAGAATCCTCTTTTTATAGTACAGAAACGAGTAAACCAAAAGGCAAGTAAATAAAATTTCAGTCAATCAAAGAGGATCTCCCTTAGTCGAATGGATTTGATTTCAAACGGGGATAAGTAATTAAGGAAAGGAAAGTAATGAAAACCTTATCAGAGTAGCATAATAGGGGTAGGTTCATATAGTCTATTTAAGGTAAGAAGCCTATAATACACGGTTTTGAGAGAATAAGGAAAATACAGTAATCAAACAGCCAGAAATTTAAAAGCCTTTGAATGAACTTAGTCAGGAAATGGGGGAAAGAGGTTAAGTTGTAAAAATTAGTAACAAAAATCAATCAAGCCTTAGTAAAAGGAGATTGAAATCAATCAAAAGCTAAAGAATCAATTCAGAAGACAAACCCTCGTATATAAGCATGCTAGTATCAAACAAAAGAGACTGTCATAAGAGGTTTTAAATCATAAATAGGAAATTCCAAATTGATTGTAAACTCTGCATGAGTTCGAGAGCCCAGGGTCTTTTAGAGCAGAACCCTAAAGTCAAACTTGCAAAGGCCCAAACCCTAGGGTTTTAATCCGAGTAGGATATAGAAGCGAGAAGGCAAGCCTTTGCAATAGGCTTAGGGAACTCTTTCAGGGTTCCCTGAGGAAACATGGAAACACATGTAGCAAGTTAGGAGCAGTAGAGTGCCAAAATTGTAAAGAACAAGTTTAACAGAAAGCTCAGAACTCAAATAGGTTCAGAAGAGAGGAGAGATGTCATGGAATTTAGGAAATAGTAAAAGAAACACGTTTAGAACCCAACCGAACCCAGCGAAGGCAAACAATCTCAGTAGGAGAAACAGTAGAAGGACATACAAGATAAACATGTAAAGCATACTCGTAGAAAAAATCAGTAGAAGCAGTAACAGATCAAAGGTAGAGAAACATGCGTATTAGCAGCGAAACATAAGAACAAACGAAAATACATAAGCCATGGCATGAACACACAGGTTCACATAAAGAAAACAAGAAGAAACGCTCTTAAGATTTTTTTTTTTGAAAACCCTAAAATTGGACAGACTAATTTTTAAGAAAGAATAATTGGGGAAGAACATCAGAACTTCGAGTAGAACATAGATCAGTTACAGATCTAAGAAAACAAAGGAAGAAAGAACCTCGAACATGCAATTTAGGGTTTCTCAGAAACCCTAGAAACGAGAAGGACTGGAAAGATCTGCTCTTTGAACAGGTCTGGGCCATGGCTAAGCCTTGCCAAAGCTCGAACATGCCAGAACGGAGCCGAAGAAACCAAAGGAACTTAGATCGGTAGAGGATCTGGATAGACCTTGTTGAAGTCGAACCTCAAAAACTTTGAACAACCACAATTTGGGGTGAATGAAAAATAGCACAGGCTGTCCATGGCCTGGGAAGCCATGGACACCGGTGGAATTTGGTCGGAGAAGCCGTTAATGGCAGCTAGGGTTTCGAGCGTTAGAGAGAGCCTGAGAGACGAAGGGATTTCAGGGCGGCGGATTTGGGAAAATGAGATAGGGTTAGGGTGGTTTGGGAATTAAAAAAGGTAATAAGGAATTGTGGACATTGATCAAAATTATCCTAGATTAAAGGACCGACCGGGTGGGTATGAAATTGGATCAGGGGCGGGTTAAAAATTGTAATTGGGTCGTTTGATTTGGGGTTAAGACTGGGCTGAATTGGGACGCAATTTGGCTAAAATTGTAATGAAACCTGGCGAAGTTTTAAATAGCCAATTTCCCCTTTTAATTTATAAAAAATAATAAAATATTTCTGAAACAAATTGAAAGTGCTGAATTAATAAATAGCATACAAATGTTCAATTAAAAATACTGGAACTAATTTTATAATTATAAAATACTATTAATTACAAAATAGGCTACAATTGCAATTATATGCAATTTAGCTTTAGAAATGCCAAATAAATTTGTAAAAATATGCAAAAACCATATTAATTATATTTTGTTGTAAATATGGGGTGAAATAAGTTATTCACCTAAAAATAATAATTTTGGGAATAATTTTGGATTTTGTACTGTTAAAATAGACAACAAATTGATTCTCAGAAAACTTAAAAATTGAGGAAAATACCAAAATTTTTGGGCATGCTTATATATGCATACATATACTATTTTGAAAGTATTTGAGTATATATAGAAAATATATAGGGAAAAATTTGGTATCAACAACAAGTTGCATAGAGTCTTGTTGAATGCCTCTGCTAGACCATTGGCGGCAACATTGTACATCGAAGAGTTACGTTGCTTGAAGCTAAAGAGATCACAAATCTTGTTCATCAGCCTATTGTCAAATGGCTTTCCATTATCCGTTATTATGTAACGAGAAATTCCAAATCGATAAATAATGTTTACTCGGATGAAACTTGCAACATTTTCCTTCTTTACTTCTTTAAGAGCAACAGCTTCAGCCCATTTTGAGAAGTAGTCAGTTGTAGCCAATATGTATAGGTGCCTACCATAGGACTTTGGCAGTGGTCCAACAACATCCAATCCCCAAGCGTCAAATGGCCAGGATGCAACAGTCGGGTGCAACACTTCAGGAGGTTGATGAATAAAATTCGCATGGAATTTACAAGCCTTGCATCTTCAAGCGTAGTCAAGCAATCTTTTACCATCGTAGGCCAATAATATCTCATCCTTTTTATATGTAAGTGGAGCTTTGGTCCGGACTGGTGTAACCCACATACCCAGAATGCGCCTCTTGCAAAGCTTGGAGAGCTTCTTCTTCTCCTAGGCACCGCAAGAGTACTCCTCGAACAACCTTCTGTATAGAGTATCCTTGTAGTAAAGGAAGCGAGGTGCACGACGACAGATTTCAGTCTTTCTCTTCGGATTTTCTGGAAGTATCCCATAGCATAAGTAGTTGATTATGGGTTGTCGCCATTCTTCTTTCTCAACTTCAGAAATAGCAACAAGATGCTTGAGTTCGTTTTCTTCACCTTCAGCCTCATTTGGGGTGGGTACTACCCATTTTCGGCACATGGTAACTTCTGCTTGGTCAAGCGAGGCTAATGATGAAGTTAGAGCAGCTAAAACATCAGCTTTCTTATTTTCTTTCCTTGGCACATGCTGAATAGTCACATCACCGAGCCACCCTATCAACTTTTTAGCGTAATCATGATATGGGCATAGTTCAGGCTTCTTAACCTCGTAACTACCCAAAATTTGATTGACCACTAACTGGGAGTCACCAAAGACTTGCAATTGCTTCATATCAATGGCCATTTCAAGACCAAGTATTAATTCTTGATATTCAGCAACATTGTTGGAACAGAGTTATGTCAAGGTGAAGGAGTAGGGCAAGACTTCACCTTGGGGAGTGACAAATACTACGCCAACCCCGGCTCCTCCATGATGCGCAACACCATCAAAGTACATCTTCCATGGAGGTTGAACTTCAACGACCATTGCATCATCATCAGGTAGTTCATCAGTTAGCTCCCAATCATCAGGTATCGGATGATCTGCCAAGAAGTCTGCCAATACTTGTCCTTTTACAGCCTTTTGAGGGATATACAAAATCTCGAACTGTTGAAATTGGAGGTACCATCTCGCTAGACGATCACTAAGAATAGGTTTTGAGATCACGAACTTGATGGGATTTGCTTTAGAAACAAGACGGACAATGTGAGCACGTGATTTTTGCTCTAAGTAAATTATTCCCAAAAATTCAAACAAAATAATTTTTCTTTCATTATTTTACATTTTTGTGAATTTTGTGTTATTTCCTGTTAATTGTTTGCATTTTTATTCGTGAATGATAATTCATATGAAAAGTACAAAAAATACTTGTCATTTGCATTCAAGGTCTAATTTCAAATTCTAGGATTAATTAGTAGTTAAAATAACAAAAATGGTCATTTTTACAATTATAGTTTTAATTTGTCTTAGTTGCATTTAAATTATGAATTATTATAATTGGAAATTAGAAAAATGTAATTTTTAGAGTCAATTAGGTTTTGGTTTTTAGTTTAGCATTTTAATAAAATCAGAAAAAGTAAAAATACAAAAGGAAAATAAAAATAAATAAAAGCAATTACAAAATGAAAAAGAACAAAAAGAAAAAGGGTTGTTTCTACGAAACTTGACTTGGGCCATTTGTTAAATAATATTGCCCAGCCCAAACGTACCCCAGGCCAGCCCATACCCATCCCCATTATCCGGTCCATCCCCTTCTTAAAACAACGCCGTTTGGGCGACTTTTAATCTTGGCCGTCAAATTCTTTTGATCCAACGACCATCATTTGAGATAGGGACTTAGATATAATTGTCTGAAAACAATTTCAACCCTAAAAACATCTTCTCTTTCCTCGTACCGTCTCGATGCCTCGCCGCAGCCGCAGCCGCCACCGGGGGCGAACACGACCTACACCAACGGCCACCAGAAAAACACCACAGATTCCCCATGAACTCCTCTTTCCAACCCTGCCCTTGGTTTCCCTCGAATCAATGCCGAATCCTTCGAATATCCGTCGAAAGGTCTTCCGGCCATGATGCCACCGCGTCCAAATAACACCATATTAACAACGTAGCTTCCTCTCCTCAACCTCTATCGAACCCCCTTAACCCCATCCCTCAACTATGGGTAGATTGGCTCGAATTTGGGTTCGAAATTTTCCGGCAAAACCCGGTTTCATCAAATTTTGCCAAACCAGTGCCATGGGACCTTTCTCGTCTTTCTCGTGACTTCTGTGTCGTCATTGATGGTCAAATGACTACAAGATTGCTCGAATTCTGAATCAAGCAGTGACAGCCCCCAAGACCATTAGTGAGTTTTCGATTGGTTTAATTTTCTATTATTTGTTCTTAGTTTCATATAGGCTAATTTCAGTTTAATTTACATGATTAGTTTTCTTCTCTCATCATGAATTCAATGGAGTTTTCTTTGATTCCATGTCTGATTATGGCCTGATTGGATTGCCATTTGCCTGGTCATCTTAGCTTAGTCTTGTTATCAGTAGATTTTTATTAGACTCAGTTCATTACTAGAAAATTAGTGTGACAATATATTAATTTTGTTTGGCTCGAATCATTCTTTGATGTATGTTTCAATTCATTATTTACTTTGAAGCTGTTAGTTGACTAGGCTTAGTTGATAGATAATCATAGTTAAGAGATTGGGCAAAGTTAGAGTCATTTGGTAGTTTCTCACAAGTTCAAGGGTAGTTCGGGTAATTGGTAAGACTTAGGAGTGTGTAGATTATATCTGAAACCTCTAGAACCTTCTAGAGATGGGTGGTAAACTAGAATTTCAAAAAATGTGCATACTTGCTTCAGTCACAAGCCAACAAGATAAGGGACTAATTTGAAAATATATAAAGACTAATAGGGAAAATAGAAAATGTGAGGGCTGCCCCTCCTTTGGCCTATAAAAGGTCATGAATAATACCTTGAAAAGGGTTTTTTTTTCGACCTGAAAATTCCCCTGATAGCTCTCCATTTAACTTCCAGATCTGAGTTTTGGAATTAAAATATTCAAAAATCCAAAAACAGTAGAAAACCTCTAGAAAACCAAAAAAGTGAGAAGTACTGTTCCTTTGAAAATGTCCAGTTAATTGTTAATTTCAGCTACTGAATTGCTTCACCTAGCCTATAATTGTTTGCTGATACATTTTGGTGGTATTTGGGGCATCTTCTGAGTGTGCTTGGGTTCACTGGAGACTGTTTTAGGTTGATTTTTTTGGCTGTTGGTTTCAGAATTTGTTTTGGGATTAGTGTTGAGTCTATTTGGATTTCTGCAATGGAGCCTGGTCTGTTATTGGTGTTATTCTTCTCTAAAAATCATTCTGGGCTTCTCATTATGTGCTGAGTTGTTCTAATCATCAATTCACTGCTATTGTGACTTGTGGTTGACACTGTTGTGTGTTGTGGCTGACCTCCTCTTCTTCTTCTATTTGTATCTCAACTTTCAGGTACTTTTCCAGCCTCATTTGATGTTGAAGAACTGAACCTGTGTGTATTGGCCAGTTGCAGAAATGAAATCTAGATCATGCTTATTTGATGTTGATTTATTTAATGATATGTAGATCTGAATTTTAGATGCATAGTATTAGTAGCAGTAGGAAATTGGACGATTAGAACCTTTATAATTTGTGATAATTGGACTATTTTTGGACTGTTGGTTTGTAGTTGGTAATTATGGACTTTGTATAATTCAATATTATTTTTAGTTAGCATTTATCTACAAGCAGAAGGTAGGACTGGTTTAGAATAACAATTGATGTAGGATTTGATTCAAAGCAATGTTGTGCTACCGTAGTTAGTATCATCATGCTGGTTTAATATCATTTTTTTCATTCCATTAAGTTCACCTTGTCAACGTAATAAAAGTGATTACATGTTAGTAATTAATATCAGTAGTTTACTCGAGTTAAGTGTGAATCATTAATTAATCTGATTGGATAATTTGATGTGGTCGTATCTATAGAGTCGGGTGATATGAGTTTTAATTTGTAATTCAAATGACTAGCAGCTTGTTAACTTGAATAATTGTATATTGTTCCCTTTGTCATAATCATTGACAACAATTTGGACCCAATTTAAGCTACTATCAATAGCCATTTGGGCCTTAAAACACCTGAAGTGCGAGCCCAAGTCCATGTTAACCCCTCTCACGTTTGGACTCGGGCCCAGGCCTTGACTGGCATTTCGTTGGTATGTCATAAGTGTATCACTCTTTTGTTGGGCTTATCTCGGAGCCCAATGGGTGGCCTTAATACAGAATTACCATCTAATTTATTTCAATTCAATAACAAATACTTAGGATTTTGTTATGCTATTAGAGATAAAATAAACATAGAGAACCATAGTCACTTTTATGTTGCCTTTATAAAAATAAAACGAGACGAGCCTCGCTACACAAAATGAACAAATGGCGGGGCCCTTGATAATTGTTATTCTAAAAATACCTAGACTTCGGGATGGAACGTTTAGCGAATTTCACTGCCTTCTCCAAAAATAATAATGCGATAGTCTCTTTAGGCACGCACTTTAAATAATTTCACCTTCTTAAATACGGGTGCACATTTATGTGACCCAAATCCAAATCTCAACGAAGTCGAAATGTGTCAAAAACTGCGGGTGCACTGGTGCGACGTGATTCGAGACGCATTTTCACGATGTTGCAATTCTTATTAAAATAAAAATAAAAGTAGGTTACTAATAAAGGGCACATAAGTTAAAATACGTTTTGAAATCAGATAAAATCAAATACAATAGTTGAGCGACCGTGCTAGAACCACGGAATCCGGGAATGCCTAACACTTTCTCCTAGGTTAACAAAATTCCTTACTCGGATTTCTGGATCGTGGACTGTTAAACAGAGTCAATAATTTCCTCGATTCGGGATTCAACCGGTGACTTGGGACACCATTAATCTCCTAAGTGGAGACTCTGAATCTTAATAACAAATCCTGTTTCGATTGTCTTTTAATTGGAAAAACTCCTTTATTACTCTCTTTCGCGGGTGTAGTGAAAAAGGAGGTGTGACAGACAACATGAGCTTGAAAGTAGTGCTTCAACTTTTGAATTGAGAAGACTAGCGCCAAACACAACTTTTCAATTGGTGAATAATTTAACTCTTTAGGTGTCATCATCCTACTTAAGTAGTAAAGAGAGTTTTCTTTCCCCTCACTGTTTTCTTGGGCCAACAGTGCTCCAACAGAGCTTTCATGCACCGCAATGTATAGTATCAATGAATTTCCTGGTATCGGAGCTGCTAGAACCGGAGGCTTCATCAAGTAGGTTTTGATACTTTTGAAGGCATTGCTACATGCTTGGTCCCATTTGAAAGGAATGCCTTTCTTCATGAGGCGACTAAATGGTTGGCACCTCCCAGCTAGGTTTGATATGAATCTTCTAATGTATGCTAGCTTTCCTTGCAGACTTTTCAATTCATGGATATCTCGAGGCTCAGGCATTTTTAAAATAGCATCCACTTTGGATTAATCAATTTCGATCCCTCGAAGTCAGACAATAAAACCAAGAAACTTTCCAGAAGTAACTCCAAAGGAACATTTCAATGGATTCATCCTAAGTTGGTACCTCCGGAGCAATTCAAATACCATTCTTAAGTCCTTCAAGTGGTCGCCCTTCTCTCTTGATTTTACCATCAAGTCATCAACATAACATTTGACATTCTTGCGGAGAAGATTGTCGAAAATATTCTGCATAGCCCTTTGGTAAGTAGCACCAGCGTTCTTCAAGCCAAAAGGCATTACCTTGTAGCAATAAATAACCTTTAGGGTACGGAATGCAGTAAGCTCTTCATCTTTTGGTGCCATGGGTATTTGGTTATAGCCCAATGATCCATCAATAAATGATATTGCCTCGTACCCAGTAGTAGCATCGATCATCAATTCTAGAATGGGAAGCGGGAACTCATCTTTCGAACACGCATTGTTAAGATCCCTAAAGTCAACACACACTCGAATCTGGCCATTTTTCTTCCTTACAGGGAAAATACTTGAAACCCATGTTGGGTATTTAACTTCACGGATAAAGCCAGCTTCGATGAGTTTGTTAACTTCTGTTTCAATCAAGGGAACCAAGTCCGGCCTAAAACACCTTTGAGCTTGTTTAACGGGATGAGCACCATTTTTGACTGCGAGGTGATGGACTGCTACTTTCGGGTCCAAGCCAGACATCTCTTTGTAACTCCAAGCAAATACATCCCTAAACTCTTTGAGTAACTTAATATAAGCTCTCTCTTCATCAGCTTCAAGTAAAGCACTTAGGTAGGTGGGTCTTGGTTCTTCATCGGTGCCAAGGTTAACTTCTTTTAAGGCATCAACTGTCATCTTCACTACAGGTGGAGCATCTTTCGCCTCTTCATCTTCTTGAGGGTCCCCATCATTAAAGGATATATGATAACACGACGAAACATCATCCAATTCCGCATTATCTTCCATAGAGGAAGAAATGCCATTCTCGACTTGCATAGTAATATGATACGAAGAACCCACACTTTCTTCATCTTCATCACGTTTCTTAGTATAGATCACAGTATATGGATTCACCTTCAGTACTTTTTTACATGAAACCATAAGTTTTGTTCGTTGCCTCATTCTAGAAGGAACCAAACTTTGGAAATTCTTAGATATCTCATCGATTTTGGGCGAAGCAGGTGCTCTTATGCTTTGAAAATTTCTCCGGAACTTGTTCCCCTTCTTTAGTGGACCCAATTTTTCAAACACAAAGGTCCTCACAGGTAATTTTCTAAGTCGATCTGTGACGACTCAAAGGGTCATCACCAGTTTTCTCATTCGTTTCCGCACTTTTGAGCCCTTGAAAACCTCACTTTTACTTGCCTCGATTTACGTGCGTAGTCCGAGCGCATAGCCAGAAAGCTTTTATGTTGAAATATGTAAAATCTGTGAAAACTTTGAATAATTTTGATATTAATATGATTAAAGTTGACTTCGGTCAACATTTTTGGTAAATGGACTCAGACCCGTGATTTGACGGTCCCGGAGGGTCTGTAGAAACATATGGGACTCGGGCATGTGCCCTAAGTCGAAATCCGAGGTTTAGAACCTGAGTAAAAGAATTTTTCTGTTAAATTATTTTTCTAAAATTATTAAGGAAAATAGAAATAAAAATTGATTAAAAGACTATGGTATCGGGCTCGTATTTTGGTTCCGACGCCGGGTACAGGTCTTAAATATGTGTTAAGCGCTTTCTGTGAAGTTTGGTCGAAATCGGACGTCGTTTGATGTGTTTCGGACCTAAATATCTAAAGTTTGAAGTGTAAGAAGTTTGAAATGAAAATGATGATTTTGAGGCTCGATTCATTGATTTTGATGTTGTTTTGGCGATTTGATCGCTCGAGTAAGTTCGTAGGATGTTATTGAGTTAGTGTGTGTGATTGGTTAGGATCCCCGAGGGCCCGGGAGTGTTTTCGGAGGTTTTCGGGGTAGTTTTGCACTTAGGAAAATTGCAGAAAAACCTGCAACAGGTGCCCTGTGATTTTCTTCTTCGCATTCACGTTAGGCCTCTTGCGTTCGCGAAGCTTCAGCTTCGTCCCTTATCGCGTTCGCATCTGCCTTATCGCATTCGCGTAGAGTAATTGACTCAGAAGACTTGGTCCTCAATTTAATCATCGCGTTCGCGCTTGAACTTCCGCGTCCGCATAGCTCAGCCTTCCCTCTTCAACGCGTTCGCGACCCCATTATCGCGTTCGCGTATAACAGTCCCTGGGCCCCCAGCTTTTTCTTCTACACGTTCTCATCTCCCTTCACGCGTTCGCGATGCATTGTCCAGATTACCCTATGAGCACGTGATTTTTGCCCTACATGAAGATGACTTCAAAAAATAGATCAAAATAATTTTTATTGATTTTTTTAGGAATTTTCCTTTATTCAGTTGCATTTCATGCATTTTAATATTTTTAAAATCAAAATAATAAATACCAAAAAATATCTTGCATAAATTTAGGTTTTATTGGAAGTCATTTGGTTTTCATAAAAATTTAAAATTCACAAAAAATATTTGATTTTTACACCTTTTCCTTTTGTTGATCTTTCTCTTCTAATTTAGGATTAAGTAGTTTTATAATTTTCATAAGTAGTATAATGTTAGATAATTTAGGTTTTCAATTCTAGGAGTTTTAATAATAAAAAAAAGATAAAAAGAAATTGGGAATAAAAATTAGAAGAACCCTTCCCCAAAAAATATTCCCCACATAAGACCTTCCACCAAAATATTTTCCCCCCAAAAGACCTTCCCCAAAATATTTTTCCCCCAAAAGACCTTCCCCAAAATATTTTCCCCAACAAAACACCTTCCCCAAAATATTCCCCTCCCCCCCCCCCCCAAAAAAAACTATTCCCCACACACACCCTTTATACTACTATATATACACACAAAAAATACACTTTAGAGA
>MU783418.1:17538-33613 GCA_026770625.1 Nicotiana glauca
TTTAAGGATTTTTGGCTCAAATGGAACGAACAGGTTGCTCGGGATAGTCCTCCAACTGATAGAAAAGATGTTACTGAGCGCCACCAATAACAGGATCCAGTGGGCACTCTTGTTAAACATTTTAAGCCTCAATATCAACCCCGTGGATATCCGTATCATCCTCATCACGGCTACCTCTCTCTACAGAACCCCCAAAATCGTACATCACCTTCCCGGTACCCCAACCGCAATTCACCACCATATGCTCCACATCCACAAATGTCTTACCCACCCTCACAAGCCTACCGAAACCCTCCTGGTTCAGGTTTCCGACCCAATCAAGCATTTAAGAACGAGAGGTTGCGGAGAAAGAAAACATTCACTCTATTGGGAGAATCATACGCCAGTTTGTTCCAGAGGCTAAGGAAATTTGACATGTTGAAGCTGATTAAGATAAAAATGCCGAACCCTCTTCCAAAGAAGTTTGATATTTCTCAAAGGTGCGCATACTGCTCAGGTGCCCCGGGGCACGACATAGAGAAATGTTGGAATCTGAAGAACGCAATTCAGAAGCTTATTGACACAGGCGACATTGTCATGCCCAATCTAGATGCATCAAACACTGGCTAAAGTCCATCTCCAATGCATATTGAGACGCATATGGTGGAAATGATTGATCATAAGAATGAGCCGGTAGAGGAAACCCAGAAGCAGTTTGCTCAGAATAACGTGATGAAGACTTGTGAAAATTCCAGCAATCTTGGTATGAAATTTAGTGGCTAAGACGCCTTGCTTGGTAAATTGGGAAGACGCTCCATCTCTTGGAGTTTTGGTGGTTTATTTTATTGTCATTTCTGTTGTCCGTGTTATTTCAGGGTTGTAATCTAGACATTGTCTTGTGACTCATCTTTTCACTTTGCTTTGTTTAATCATAATAGCTTGTTTAATGCCGTCTAGGTTTGTAATTCTAGTCTAGTTTGCTTGTTTTGTTGTTTAAACCCTTTCACCGTCAGTATAATGCAATTCTCTGTTTCCTACCATTTCTGGTCAATTTTAGTTCCTTTCATGCTGGTTCTAGTGACATGACATGCACACATAATTCTCGGCCTGGTTTTTAAACGTCACTTTAGCAATGAAACAATGTTAAAGATGTAAAGGCACTCGAAGGAAATAAGAACATATTCAAATACTTTGAAGCCCGAATCAAGTGAAACTGGGTGCAAATAGAACATAAAGAAATACTGTTGAAATGCATCATGCCGCATCAGTTTGAAATCAAAAGCAAGTTTGCCCCTAAGTCTACAAGGTTCGTTCGTGATACCGAGGTTGTTGTCCAATGGTGTTGGGTAGTTGACAAATGTAGAAGGCAAATATGTGAATATGGTTACTAATTCTGGTGCAATCAAAAGATGTTATGTGTTTTCCTCAGCTTGTTTAACTGCGTAGTTTGTACTTGGTATATTTTGAAGATTGGAATGACGAAGGCATTTTTATTCTGCTATCCAAATACTTTATCCTTTGTTACACCTTTGAGCATCGATTATTTTCTTGCATACCCCTCTTTCGGAATCATTAATAAGACTCGCAAGTTTGAATGGGGAAGTAAGTGGAGAAACAAGAGAAAAAATACTGAAAGAAAAGAATAGAAAAGAAAAAGAAAGAAAAGAAAAGAAAAGAAGAGAAAAAAAAAAAGAAAAGCAAAAAGAGAAAAGAAAGAGAAAGAAAAGAAAATAGGAGAAAAGAAAAGCAAAAGCAAAAAGAGAAAAGAAAAGAAAAGAAAAGGAAAAAGAAGGAAAAGAAAAGAAGGAAAAGAAAGGCAAAGAAAAGTGGAATAAAGATCGCAACAACAAATGTAGTTGCCTGAACTACGTTTGACTTGATCCCGAAAGGGTACGTAGGCAGCCTCTCTGAGGTTTAGTCACACCAAAACAAAAATCCAAAAATCCCCAAGAAGGAAACTGGGGCAGAAGTTGAGGTTGTTGTGAGAAATCTGATTTCGAAAGTTGTAATTTTTGAACCGGTGTTGAATTGTTTTGAGCCCTAATACCCTTCTTTATAACCCTATCCAAAATCCTGCATTACGGTCCAAAGAAAGACCTTCTAATCAGTCTTCAAGAAATGCTGAGTCAAGCGAGTAGAGGTGAATCATGTCAAGGGGCTACACTTCGGTACAAGAAGCAACACTCCAGTAAAAGAAAAAAAATGATGAAAATGAGAGAGTCTTGTTGATGAAATCCTTCACGGATACCACAAGGCAATGAAAGATGTGAGAAATCAAAATGAGACAGTCTTATTGGTGAAAACCCTGACGGGCACCATAAGGCAATAATGAGGTGAGAGAAAAATCAAAATGAGAGAGGCTTGATGGTGAAAACCCTACGGGCACCACAAGTCGACTAAGGATGATGGATCAGATCGGGCAAGTGGAGCATTGAAGCCCAGTTTCACGGTAAAAAGGTACAACAAGAGCTGAACATCAGATTTGCTAAACAGAGTAGGCTGTAGGTGCATGTCAAGGTTGCTAGAATCGGTATCTACATCTGATGGTTTGCTACTCTGTAGGTTTCTTGTTAGGAATCGTCTCTTTACATTTTCCTTCACTCTATTCTTCCAACCTTGTTTTACTCCCTCTTCTTGAGTCTGTCTGGTCATAACAAGTGAGAAATGACTTCAAAATCTGCCATCAAGCTTTCCAAATTGCGTAAAGTAGGGATCTGGTTAACACATCAAAGCGTCACAATTTAGAAAAAAATAGCAAGCACACTGAGTTTGCAGCAGTCAACATGCTTTGGGGATCCTTGTGAAATAAAAAGGCTCGGTATACGTCAATTCATGAACAACACAACAGATGAAGGGCGAGGGTGAACAGATCAAAAGAATTTTCGGTGATAGGATTGACAAAAGGTGGTACACCAGTGACAATCAAGATCTTCCAAGAAGAAATCGAAGTTATCGTGGCTAGGGATGGAGCACTAGACCTCAAGGCCAGGGCCGGTGGTTTAAATCAGGAAAGAGCAACATGTGCACTGAAGTTGGTAACAATTAATATGCTTTGGGGTTCATGTGAGACACAAAGGTTGGTAAATGTCAGTTCAGGAGCAATGCAACAAATAGAAGGTATAGGGGTTGAACGGAGAAGAGGTATATTCTGACAAAGGAAGTGGTCAGTCGAACGATTAAGGTCTTCAAATGGAATCAGTTATCATAACAAATGAAGGAGCAACAGACCTCAAGGCTGAGGCCAGTGGTTAAATCAAGAAAGAACAACATACACCTTGAGTGGGTGGCAATCGACATGCTTTGGGGATTCATTTGAAATATAAGGGTTTGGTACATATCAACTCATGAACAATGCAAAAAAGATAGAGGGGGTGTTGAACGGATCAGAGATATTTTTTATGTCAAGGGTAACAAAGAAAGTGGTTAGTCAATAAACAAGCAAATTCCTCGATTGGGAGTCAGTTATCATGACAAGTGAAAGAACGATGGACCCCAACATCAGAGCTAGTGGGTTCAGTCAAGAAAGAACAACATGTGCAATGAGTGGGTGGCAATTGTCGTGCTTTGAGATTCATGTGAAAACAAGGGCTTGGTAAATGTCAGGTCGTGAGCGATGCAATAGATAAAGGGATGCGGGTTTGAACAAAGAAGGGGTACTTCCTGTTACAAGGACGGCAGAGAAAGTGGTTAGTCAAACAGGCAAGGTCTTCAAGTGGAAATCAGTTATCATGGCAAGTGAATGAGCAATCACCTTCAAAGTTCAAGGCCACAAACCAACCACCACATTTAAAACTCACAAGTTTTCGTTGTTTGAAACAGGAACAAAAGCAGTGCAAGAAAGTTGGAGCAACAGTAAGGGAACAAGAAAGGAAAGAAAAAGAAAAGGAAGAAGAGGAGAGCCAACAAAAGGGAAGTTTCTCAAATCATTGACCTTTGCCATTACTTTTCATAATGTTTCCTCCTAAGATAGAAGACCTAGTCTGATGAATCTTCTCCTAGAGTCAAAATCTTAGTCTGATGAATCTTCTCCTAGAGTCAAAATCTTAGTCTGATGAATCTTTCTCCTAAGATAACCAAAAAACCTAGTCTGATGAATCTTCTCCTAGAGTCGAAATTTTAGTCTGATGAAACTTTCTCCTAAGATAACCAAAATGGACCTAGTCTGATGAATCTTCTCCTAGAGTCAAAATCTTAGTCTGATGAATCTTTCTCCTAAGATAACAAAACACCCTAGTCTGAGGAACTGCCTCCTAGGATCAAAATCTTAGTCTGATGAAACTTTCTCCTAAGTTCACAAGACAACAAAAGACCTAGTCTGATGAATTTTCTCCTAGAGTCTAAATCTTAGTCTGATAAATCTTTCTCCTAAGATAGCAAAACACCCTAGTCTGAGGAACCTCCTCCTAGGATCAACATCTTAGTCTGATGAATCATTCTCCTAAGATAACAAAAAAACCTAGTCTGATGAACTGTCTCCTAGGATAAACATCTTAGTCTGATGAATCTTTCTCCTAAGATAGCAAAACACCCTAGTCTGAGGAACCACCTCCTAGGATCATAATCTTAGTCTGAAGAATCTTTCTCCTGAGATAACAAAAGACCTAGTCTGATGAACCTTCTCCTAGAGTCTAAATCTTAGTCTGATGAAACCTTCTCCTAAGATAATAAAAAATGGACCTAGTCTGATGAATATTCTCCTAGAGTCAAATCTTTAGTATGATGAATCCTTCTCCTAAGGTAATAAAAAATGGACCTAGTCTGATGAATATTCTCCTAGAGTCAAAACTTTAGTATGATGAATCCTTCTCCTAAGATAACAAAATGGACTTAGTTTGAGGAACCACCTCCTAGAGTCAAGATCTTATTCTGATGAATCTTTCTCCTAAGATAACAAAATACCCTAGTCTGAGGAACTGCCTCCTAGGATCAAAATCTTAGTCTGATGAAACTTTCTCCTAAGATCACAAGACAACAAAAGACCTAGTCTGATGAATTTTCTCCTAGAGTCTAAATCTTAGTCTGATGAATATTTCTCCTAAGATAGCAAAACACCCTAATCTGAGGAACCTCCTCCTAGGATCAACATCTTAGTCTGATGAATCATTCTCCTAAGATAACAAAAAAACCTAGTCTGGTGAAGTTTCTCTTAGGATAAAAATCTTAGTCAAATAGTTTTACTCACAGGGGACGTACATGCCAATCAATTCTTTAGTTTTGCTCTCACCATCGCATCAATAGCTTAGGTAACAACTCACAAGTCTGCCTAGCCACCAAACTGGGGCAGAAAATTTTCTTTGTTGGTTTATTTTGTTGCAGTCAAGAGCCCACCTGGAGAACAAGGGAATACTTTTCAAGTTCAGCAATCAGGAGCCCACCTGGAGAACAAGGGAATACTTTTCAAGTTCAGCAATCAGGAGCCCACCTGGAGAACAAGGGAATACTTTTCAAGCTTCAGCAGTTAAGCGCCCACCTGGAGAACAAGGGAAGTGCAATTCAAATTTTAGCTTTTAATTTTTAATATTTCATAACATGTTGTACCTAGTTACCAAACTGGGGCAGAAAATTTATCTTTGTTTGTTTATTTTGTTCCAGTCAGGAGCCCACTGGAGAACAAGGGAATACTTTTCAAGTTTCAGTAATCAGGAGCCCACCTGGAGAACAAGGGAATGCTTTTCAAGTTTCAGCAATCAGGAGCCCACCTGGAGAACAAGGGAAGTACAATTCAAATTTTAACTTTCAATTTTTAATATTTGATAACATGCATACCCAGCCACCAAACTGAGGCAGAAAATTTTCTTTGTTTGCCTATTTTGTTGTAGTCAGGAGCCCACCTGGAGAACAAGGGAATACTTTCCAGCAGTCAGCAGTCAGCAGTCAGCAGTCAGCAGTCAGGAGCCCGCCTGGAGAATAGAGGCATATATTTCAAGTCTTAGCAGTCAAGCATCACTCGGAGAAAGGGTAAAATATCTCAGATCACAATTCAAGTCAGCAACAAAAGAGGCTTGCGAAAATAACGCAAGTCAAAAAACCGAGGCGACCAGCGGAAGTTGGTCACAATCCAAAATAATAAAAGAAGAGGAGAAACAAAAAGAAGGAAAAAGGGATCCAAATGCATAAGTAGAAAAAGATGTGAATTGCTTAAGACATGATTGGAGTCACAAGCGTGGGGCGCTGTCCGGGTTTGGTCCGAAAAGCTGAGGAAGAGTTAGCACCTGCAACTAGCTAGAGTCATGGTTCAGATCCAAGGTCTGCATGAAGAACCATTCAAGACTCAAGATCAAGCTTCAGAAGACTTATAGATAGGAATCTTGTAACTCGTAGTTGACAGGATTAGCTAGTCTCTTTTCATTTCTTTTGATTTTGATGTAGCATCAGGGCCACGGACCGGAACCTCGATGGAACGGCACCTCGACTGGCTCTTCACCTCGGCATACTCTACCATCTCACTCACTTTTGAACTACACTAACTTTATTACTTTATAGCCAAGGATATGTAGGCAACCTCTGAAGAAAGGTTCGGTCAAGTCTTTCAAAAAATGCTTCCCACAGAGTATCCAAACGGGCAAAAATCGCTCGTATCCGCTCACTTTGTCTTTGCACGAAAATACTTCATGTTTTCGAGCAAAGAGGGGAAGCTCTGAGCACGTGATTTTTGCCCTACATGAAGATGACTTCAAAAAATAGATCAAAATAATTTTTATCGATTTTTTTAGGAATTTTCCTTTATTCAGTTGCATTTCATGCATTTTAATATTTTAAAATCAAAATAATAAATACCAAAAAATATCTTGCATAGAATTTAGGTTTTATCGGAAGTCAATTGGTTTTCATAAAAATTTAAAATTCATAAAAAATATTTGATTTTTACACATTTTTCTTTTGCTGATCTTTCTGTTCTAATTTAAGATTAAGTAGTTTTATAATTTTCATAATTAATATAATTTTAGATAATTTAGGTTTTCAATTTTAGGATTTTTAATAATAAAAAAAAGATAAAAAGAAATTGGGAATAAAAAATAGAAGAACCCTTCCCCAAAAAATATTTCCCACATAAGACCTTCCACCAAAATATTTTCCCCCCAAAAGACCTTCCCAAATATATTTTCCCCCACAAAAGACCTTCCCTCCCAAAATATTTTCCCCCAAAACACCTTCCCCAAAATATTTTACCCCCAAAACACCTTTCCCAAAATATTTTCTCCCCCGAAAATACCTTCCCCAAAATATTTTTCCCCCAAAACTATTCCCCCACACACCCTATACACTACTATATATACACACAAAAAATACACTTTAGAGAGGGCAGCTACAATTAAAAGACCCCCCCTCCCCCGACCTTCCATCTCCTTGTTCACACCCCACAAAGACTCAAAAACCAGCAATCATTTCAAGCACATTCGATCCCTCTTCCCCTTGTTTCGTCCTAAAGAATCAAAAGACAAAGCAATACACTCACTAAATAGAAAAAAAAAAGCGTAGGGATGGATTTCAAGGAGAAAAGAGCTTCTGTTTTCTTCATTTGATTTCGGTTTTGTATTTAAAAGTCACGATGTTTGTTTGAGGTCTGGAAATCCGCTGATTGTGGTTGTCGGTTCGACGTTTGTTTCAATCGAATCTGAGTCTGTCGAGTTTCCGTTCGCTGGTCTTGTTGCCTATTTGCATCGCGAGCTGATATCCATCTCAGTTGGTGTCAGTTCAGTGATTAATATTCAAAGAAAATCGATCCATTTGAGGTCCATCTCTTAGCCTATGTTAATTGTTTCTTATGTGATGCCTATGAACGGTTTTGATGGGAGTGAATGCAGTGTGATCGGTTTTTAGTGTAAATCTTTATCTGTGATGTACGTAACTTCCTTCATTTGCTAAACTCTCTTAATTTTTATTGAGATAGAGTTAGATCATTGAATCAATGGTGCATCATTACATAGTCTGTTTATATGTGTTGGTTGGAAGTATTTTAATAATAGTCAATGGATTCATATCATGTTGTAACCAAATCTCTTGACATGTGTTAGTGACTTAGTCCATTTCCAATTGTCATTTGGACAAGTTAATTACCTCTTATTGATTTGGTTTGCCGAACGATTGAATTTAGAAGTGACAAATTAGGAGATTTTATAAGTTAGGTTGTGTATTTGT
This sequence comes from Nicotiana glauca, assembly GCA_026770625.1. Lineage (NCBI taxonomy): Eukaryota > Viridiplantae > Streptophyta > Magnoliopsida > Solanales > Solanaceae > Nicotiana > Nicotiana glauca. Next base: position 25,657 of record MU783418.1, read on the forward strand.
TAGCTTAAAACAAGATTTTTGGGGGTCGGTTAATAATGGAAGAGAATTTCGAAATAGTGTTGCAGATGCCTAAACGGTTTAAGAAGTTGGGAATAAGTTTAAGGAACCATTTTCTCTTGGAAATGCACTACTGCCTAAACATTAGCTCTAGTGGCTATTTGATTTATCATTTCAATGATTTTATGGCACTATTGTTAAGTTTGGTAAAACTTTTGATTAACTTTATTCTTCTCTGTTTCAGGTTGCTTTTTTCTTTTAATCTTAATTAGTTGTTTTATGAAGTTTTCCTGATTAGTTGTTTTGAAGCATTTGCTAACCTACTCGTTGAATATTAGCTCTCGTTTAATTAAGTTGGATTTAATACTTCGAATTCAAGGCGTGCCATTTAGCAAATTCCATGGCCCTTGCAAAAGTGCAATTGTGTAGCTGCTTTAGGTGCGTATTTTAATAATTTACTTCCTTAAATATGGGTGCACATTGATGTGACCCAAATCCAAATCTCAACGGAGTCGAAATGTGTTGACAACCACGGGTGCACTGGTGCGACGTGGTTCGAGACTCATTTTCACGACGTTGCAATTATTATTAAAAATAAAAATAAAAGCGGTTTATTAATAAAAGGCACATAGGTTAGAGCATGTTTTAAAATCAGATAAAACCAAATACAATAGTTGAGCGACCGTGCTAGAACCACGGAATCCGAAAATGCCTAATACCTTCTCCCGAGTTAACAGAATTCCTTACTCAGATTTCTAGTTCGCGGACTGTTAACAGAGTCATAATTTCCTCGGTTCGGGATTCAACCGGTGATTTGGGACACCATTAATCTCCCAAGTGGTGACTCTAAATTATAATAATAAATCCCGTTCCGATTGTCCTTTAAATGGAAAAACTCCTTTACGCCCTTTCGGGTGTAGTGTAAAAAAGGAGGTGTGACATACCCTTCGGCAACACAACCCTCTTTCCGCGAACGCGAAGGGCAATTTTTGCCCAGTTATATTTAATTCCCAGGAACAATAGTTATGGACTTTTTCACAAAAACACACGAACTCCTTTCTTCTCCAAGCACTTAGGCGTCCATTGAAGCTCCTTTTCACCAAGACTTTTTGGGTTAGTAAATCTTAACTCATTTTCTTCATTTTATATCATCATTTATCAAATTTCTAGATCTAAATCATGAAATCAAAGTAGAAATTAAGGGTTTTGGGTAGAGTTAGGGTTTTGGGAATTTTGGGTGGTTCAACCTCAATTTGGGGTCGAATCTTAAAATAAATTATATATTTGAACTCGTGATGTTATGGGTGACTAGGTTTTGGTCCGAGCCTCATGTTTGGACCATGTGGGCCGGTGTTGAATTTTGGTATTTTTGGAAGAATGCTAGAAAACTCATTTCTAGGCTATGGGATTATGTTGTTGGGTCTTTATTGATGCTATTGCATTAATTATGCCTAGATACCATTATTTCGGAGTCGGATTGTAGAGGAAAGGCGGTATTGGAGAGTTGATTGCTATTCTTTGGACAGAGGTAAGTGTTTGATATAACTTTGGCTTGAGGAAATAGGATTAGAGTGTTATTAATTGCTAATTGCTAAATGATCGAGTACGGTGTATAGGAATGATGACGAGTATCTATACACCGATGTCTAGCATGACCGGGGGTCTTTGTTTGTGCTTATTTTGGTATATTTTGGGACTCTTCCAGGCTAGATTAATGATTTCTACCTAATGTGAAGAGTATGGGGTTAATTGTGAATTGTGAATTCTTTGGAGCGTTGGCTCGAACGATAAAAATACTATTGAGTAAGAAATGAAAGAAATGGAAAGAGATATGATTAATCCCTTGTCGGGATAGGTTGAGTATATTGATTATCTCCCTTGTCGGGATGTGAAAGTTGTTGTTATTGCTCCCTTGCCGGGATTTAACTGTTTACTTGTGTTTTCCCTTGCCGGGATATCTATTACTTTTGTCTATCCCCTCGCCCCCATTGTTTATGATTGCTGTTTGGGTGAGGTTGAGTGATAAAGCACGATGGGTGATGCCGTGCACGATTGTTTGATTATATTATGCACGAAGGAACATTTCGTGCCATATTATGATTATATTATGCACGAAGGAACATTCCGTGCCATGTTATGATTATATTATACACGAAGGAACATTTCGTGCCATGTTTTGATTATATTATGCACGAAGGAATATTCCTTGCCATGTTTCGATTATATTATGCACGAAGGATCATTCCGTGCCATGTTTTGATTATTAATGCACGAAGGGACATTCCGTGCCATGCCTTGATTATTGCACGAAGGAACATTCCGTGCCATGTTTGATTACTTTTGCACGAAGGAACATTACGTGTCATGTTTTGATTATATTTGCACGACGGATCATTCTGTGCCACGTTTTGGTTATTAATGCACGAAGGGACATTCCGTGCCATGTTTGGTTTATTACTCTCGTTGATTTTTTAGTTGTACCATTTCATTCCTTATTTATTTACCTTGTATTCTAAACTGCTACAGCCCCTACAGCATGCTCCCCTCCCTCTTGACTTGTTAAATTTCTATATATTCTCTCCTATTGCGTATATATATAATTGAACTGCACAGGTTTGTTTGGTGGTCTGGTCTAGCCTCGTCACTACTTCGCCGGGGTTAGGACAGGCACTTACCAGCACATGGGGTCGGTTGTGCTGATTCTATACTCTGTGCATCTTTTTTGCACAGATCTAGGTGTTGGAGCAGCAGTTGAGTAGCAGTAGCATTTTGGGAGCGAGCTTCCAGTCCAGGGACATTCGAGGTAGCCTAGCTGGCGTTCGCAGGCCGAAGTCCCTTCCATATCTTCAATTTGTTTTCATTGTACCGAGACAGACATTATGTATTTTCTATTCAGACTTGTTTGTAGACTTCTTAGTGGTTTGTGAGGTAGCGACTCCAGTCTTGGGCAGTGAAATATTTAACTTCCGCATTGTTGGTTTCCAGTTAGCTTATGTTTTAAAAGACTTCCGCATTTAATTAAAACTTGTTATTTCATTATTGTCGTTTTGTTATCCGAAGATGTTTAAATATTTGGCTTGCCTAGCTCTGACAGTAGGCGCCATCACGACTCCCGATGGTGGAAAATCCAGGTCGTGACATGATCAAAGACGGAAAGCTCGTTAGAAGCAGCTGATTCATCTTCTATAGTGATATAATTGCTGGTCGCCCTTCTTATTGAGATGTGCACTGGTGACGGTTGTTTACATCCCAAACCTTCAGTTATTGCCTCGTTACAGCTTCTGATGGGATCTTCCCTAACTTTGACGTCTCATTGGGATTGTATCCAGCTTTTGCAAATAGCTTGTAAGCATTAGGATCAAAACCTTCATCTGTTCGCTTTGTAGGGAGTGCCACATTCTACAAACGATTTTGGGCTACAAACCCTACAAACGGCATTGAGGATGACTTTACTGCCTCAATTCATTTGACCGAAAGAGTTAACTCCTTTAGCATGTTATCTTGGCAATTAAATGACTCACCTTCATCTTTCTTCTTTTTAAGGACATATTGGAGCGCCGAAATAACTTTCTTAACATAAGACATAATATTCCCTATGTAAGATTTATTCCCGTTGGGTTGTACCTCCTTACTAACAACTTTGGCTTCACCAGTAGTCACCTCTTCTCTTTTAGTTGAGTGCTCTTTTTTCTTGCTTTTCATGCCATCATCAGCTTTCAGCTCCTTCACAATGCGGTTCTTCAAGTAGAACTTTGCATCGGCAAAGTGTGACTCAGCCTAGGTGAATGGCTCATCATCAGCAACTACCGTCTTCTCGACTCCACCCTCGTACTATTTTAAACATTGATGGTATGTAGATGGAATTGCTTTATTCTCATGTATCCAAGGCCTCCCAAGCAAAACATTGTATGGAGTCTTCACGTCAATCACATGCAGCCATGTGCTTGATTGCATATCTTCAATAGTGATTCCCAACCTGATCACGCCTATGGCTCTTTTCCCCCCTTGGTTGAATCCTTGGATCATCACACGACTTTCTAAGAGTTCGTTCATAGGAATACCAAGTTCTTTCACAGTGTGGATTGACAAAATATTCACTGAGGATCCTCCATCAACCAAAATCCAATTTGCCCTTTCATCGCGCATATAGCCAACCAGGTACAATGGGCGGTTATGAGGAGTTTCACCTAGCAAAAGATTTTCATTTGTGAACGTGACCTTTTCCTCGCAAGAATTAACTTCTTGAGGAGTAGACTCGATGGGCTTTTCCGAAAATGGTGCCAACGGTAGGTCATCACTCTTTTCTTCCCCTTTGTCAGCATGGCAACAAGAGGCCTCAACACGATCACATGAAATCTTCATACGGAACCAAGATGGCAAGAAGTCCTCCAAAGTCACTATATGCCATGGCTTTTGAGGGTAGTGCAACTCCACTTTTGCTTTCTTTAGATGCTTAACTGGATTCTTTTTCATTGTTCTTTTTACCATCATTTTCCTTGTTGGTTGTTCTACTGATTCTTTTTGTGGGCTCCTTTTGTGGCGCCTACGACAAGTTACCAACGTCCAACCTTTATCATCATCAGGTTGATCGTCTTCAACTTTGTCTTTCTCCAGTAATTCTTCATTTTTACTTTCTTTAACACCGCATAATCCATTCGGACTAAATGAGCCGAAGGTGATAGAGACTTGGTTTGCGCTTGCTTTCTCATCTTCAAGCACGATCTTCTTTTCGCGAGCCAAGTCCATGACTTTGTCCTTGAAGACAAAGAAATTCTCCATAGGGTGGCTTACAAGTCGGTGATATTTGCAGTAGTTTGGGTCATTTCTTTTCCCAGCTTCATTTGGTCGCTTCATCTCTGTAAGCTCAATGAGATTTAACTCGAGGAGTTCTTCGAAAATGGCTGGCACATCAGAATCCAGGAATGGGTACTCTTTCTCCTGCAGCTCTTTTAGAGTCAACTTTCCACTTGGCTTGTCTTGAAAAGAAGTGGATTTCATACTCTGCTTCTTACTCACCTTCGTCGTGAATTTCATAGGTGACGTATTGACATTCATAGCTTCTTTGCTTTCAGACTTGGGTATGAACTTGCCCCACTTCCTGACTTCTTGCTTGTCATTCACTTTTCGAGGTTCATAGATGGGCAGCCTTTCATTTCCAGCAGAGGCCATGCTCAATTCCATGTCATGGGCACGAGTTGCAAGTTCTTCAAATGTGCTAGGCTTGATACCTTGCAAGATATAGCGCAATCCCCAATGCATGCCTTTGATGCACAACTCTATACCTAAATCTTCACTAAGCCTATCTTTGCAGTTGAGGATTGCATTCCTCCAACGATTGATAAAGTCGATAACTGGTTCCCCTTTTCGTTAACGAGTATTTATAAGCTCTACCATACTCACCGTCCGTCTTGTGCTATAAAAGCGATTGAGGAATTCTTGCTCTAGTTGATCCTAGTTGTCGATAGATCCAGCCTCAAGGTCCATGTACCAGTCAAAAGTATTTCCTTTTAGCGAACGGACAAACTGATTGATGAGGTAATCTCCATAAGTCCCAACATTGTTGCATGTCTCCACGAAGTGCGCAACATGTTGATTCGGGTTACCTTTACCATCAAACTGTTGAAACTTCAGAGGTTGATAGCCAGCAGGCATCTTCAACATATCAACCCTTGCAGTGTACGACTTTGCATATGTAAGGGAGAATTTGGCAGCAACTTCATATTTGTTCTTAATGGTTCCTTCGATGAACTCCTTCAGTTGATCGATTGGAATCATCCCTTCAGATGAGACAGGTATAGCCTTAGTGGATGCTGCTTGTCTTGGGGGAGAGTCACTCTCTAGAACTTCTGGGAGCTTACCGGGTGCATGGGTAGATTCTTTCTCCATCAAGATTCCCACCCTGTCTGTTAGCTTGTCAATTCTAGCCTCTTGATTTTGCATGCATTTGGTCAAGCCAACGATTGCTTCCGTCAAGTTTGCCAACTGCTCATCCATGGATGAATTGTTTGTCACAATGGCTTGCATGATTGTCGTGGATGACGGAGAGTAGCATGGATTTTCACACAGATTGATCCTTGATTGGCTCACGCTATGTGGTGTAAGTGGGGAGGATCCATCACTTGAAGCATCATCATCTTCCTTCACAGCAGAGTGCTTGGAGCCGGAGAGGTCAAGCAGATTAAGAGTTTTCTTGATCTTTTCAGCAACATCGCTTCCTCCTTTAGATGTATTTGTGGCGGATCTTGCTCCTTTTGAGGATGAAGATCCGAAAACAGGGGTTGATGCGGACGACACTTGGGGTGTTTGTTGTCCTAAAAAACTTGCTTTGCTCCTCGTAACTGGTCTGAAGCTTTCAAAGGTGACATCGAGGATGCTTTCCACATCAGTATAGAACTTGGAGTTAGCAGCCTTAGTGGAAGTTGAAACGGAGTTGATTTTCTTTGAAGCCATTTCAATGTTCTTGGCATTTGGTGAATGAAAAGTTGAGATGAGAGGTAGAGATGTCCCATTGGGCATGCCAGAATTTGTAGACAATAAATTGCGGACGAGAAAATAAAACCAAGACAAAAAAATATTGCAACAATCGTAGTATTTGATTTTGAATATTTGAGTGTACAATCTCTATGAATCCTCTTATTTTAATTTTCAATAGTAAATAAATTCAAGGGCCTTTGAGCTTGATCTTGAACCTATATTTGTTTCCATAAACGATGATCTTGTTCTTGAGCTTGAGCTTGATTGCTTGAACTTGATCTTGATTTGTTCTTCGTTCTTGAGCTTGAACTTGATTTCTTCTTCATTCTTGAGCTTGAATTTAATTTCTTGAACTTGAACTTGAAGTTTGAAACTTGTGGAGGAATTTGCAGCGTTTGATCCACAAACTCTTTCTTGCTTCTTGTTATAACTTCTGGTCTTTTCTGGGTTATGAAGACCCCTATTTATAGTTGTGGAAGGGAAGAGTTATGATGAGAGCAAACTCTTTTCGACCAATCAAATTGAAGTGTGACATGACCGCATTTGATTGGCCAGAACATGTCACTCGCATGTGTGGCGCGATTTCATTGGCCTTTTAGTGTGACTAGGCATGCCTTGTCATTTTGACATGTGGCATGGTCCTATTGGCTCTTCCGTTTGACTTGGTGTGCCACGTATAGGAAGATGTCATCTTGGGCTTAATGAAGTGGGCTCATTACTTTAGCTCAATGGATTAAGACTTATTTGGACTTATATATTAGCCCATAATATTTATTTGGACCAATATATCTTGAATTTAAAATATAGTCTAAATTATTTTACGGATTTAATTCCAATAAAATTTATATGCCTACAGATTGTAATAGTTAATAACAATAGTTAAATAACACTTGAATATAATTCTCAAAGAAATATCATAAAAAGATGAGGTCTCAAACCGTTTGACAAATAAAATTATACAACGATTTTCAAAATTCACAACTCATATATCGAAAAACCTTTTTGCAGTGTAAAAATATACTTGGGGAGCTCTCCTCTTTTTGTACTTAAGATCGTTCCACCAACATGTAGATAATAGAAAAGATTATCTCCAAGCATCATTTAAAAGGGAATAAGTACCAAAGAAAAGAAAATTGGTAAGAATGTCATAGTTAGAATATCACAATAATTAGATTTCTTTCTTTGTACTTCTTTGTCGTACTCGTTGAAAAGCCTTACCCTTGAGCATACATCTTCATTTGCTCCCCCATTATAATCTGCAAAAGTACTTCATCAAAGCTCAGAATAATCTTAAACTAAGGGTGTCTAACGGGCCGGGTAGGACCGGAACCGGACCGGCCCAGACCGGTTTAAACCGGAACCGGACCGGCCCGGTTCGTAGGGGGCCGGGTGGGCTGGGTTGGTTGGGGAATGGGGTTAGTTCCGTTAATTTTTTAATACCGGTTAACCGGACCCGTTAAGCCCGGTCCGGGTGAACAGTACCCAT